>LIEC01007749.1:0-83783 GCA_001925005.1 Drosera capensis
GAAATCAAAGTGAGAGATGAATCCATACCCCTTTCTCCGTTTCAGTTCTGCTCGTCGCACTCAGATTATTGCTCAGGTTGTTGGTTGATTTTTGCGGTTCCTGTGTTTTGAATATTTTGATAATGGGGAGGAGGTTTTTCTGGAGAGTGGAATGCACGTTACAGAAAATGGGTAAGTGGGCAGGTGGTTGAAAAAATTTAGGGGAGTCTCTGACATTTGAAATAAAATCCTATTGTATTTAAATATACGTTTTTTTTTTCTTCAGGATATTACACTTATAGACAATGATGGGGTTCTCAAGATTGTCGATTTTGGATTGGCTTCATTCTTTGATCCGAATCACAAGCAGCCTATGACTAGTAGAGTAGTCACTTTGTGGTATCGCGCCCCAGAGCTTCTTCTTGGGGCTACTGATTGTGGCATAGGAGTGGACTTTTGGAGTGCAGGGTGCATTCTGGCAGAACTATTGGCTGGTAAACCGAGTATGCCTGGTCGCACAGAGGTGGTGCAACTACATAAGATCTTCAAGCTATGCGGCGAGTGAGCAGGTGAAGTAGGTCCAGGAGCCAATTCTGAAAGTTGCCCACAATTCTGGAACACGGCCCTCGCTCTTGCTCCTGATATCAGTGAGACGTGAGGTTTTATAACTCACATCTGGCATATCAAAGTTGGTCCTTGCTCTTGCTCCTGATATCAGTGAGACGTGAGGTTTTATAACTCACATCCGGTAGATCAAAATTGGTCCTTGCCGTTGCTCCTGATATCAGTGAGACGTGAGGTTTTATAACTCACATCCGGTAGATCAAAATTGGTTCTTGCCGTTGCTCTTGATATCAGTGAAACGTGAAGTTTTTCAAAACACACATCCGGCAGGTCGGACCATCGACGTCCATCGTCTTCTTCTTAGATCCATCGCAAATCCATGCAGATCCGCAGCCTCAAGGATCGTCATCATCTTCCAGCTCCACTCGCCGAACCATCTATCCTTTATACAAACTCAAATTTGTCCTTTTCAGAACCATCTTAAGTTTGTGGGGATGTTAGAATATATTATTATTATATTAGTAATATGGTCGTTGGAATATGGTCGTTGTAATATGACCGTTGTAACGGCATATTTCGTAGCATATTCCCGATCATAAGTCCTATAAATATAAGAATCTTGTAATCACCTTATATACAACATTTATAACAATGTAGTCTTTTAATAAAAGATATCTATGCATCGACTTGAGGGGGAATGTTAGTGAGTTGGATATCTAGGTCGAATAGGAAAGTTGTGCACTATGATGTTTACCTTGTGTAGAGCGTGGACTCTATTGGAAAAATATTTGATAATCTTAACTTTATCCTAGAATAGTGTATAGCCAAAATTAAGAGATTCACTTGTATATGTATAAGCAGTCCCTGCGCCGTGCTTATTGGCATGAATGAAAAGAAGCTATACTCTTCTGGATCACGTTTGTAGTTATTTAACATAAGACAGTTTCAAGTTTCGATAGGGATACCGTTAGGTCCCTCTGCTTTTCTGTTCTCCATCATTTGCATCGCTTCTTTAACTTCTATAATATTAATATCCTCTTTCAGTGTGTGAGCTTGAAAACTTAATCTAGTAGAAAACGCTTTGTCAACAGTGACATGCTCATTATAAGCTCATGAAAATATCTATTCCACCTATTCTTGATAGTCACTTCCTCCATGAGCACTTACCCTCCTTCGTCCTTAATCTAACCTGACAAAGGTCTCTAGTCTTTCTCTTCCTTGCACAAGTGATCTTAAAGATATTCTTTTCTCCTTCTTTAGTGTCTAACCTATCATATAACTGACCATAAGCTCTGGTCTTTGCATGTGTTACAACCCTCTTAGCGACTTTGTACATTTCTCTCGTTACTTTCCTTTCTTCCTCGATAAGATTATAGCGTCATACCTTATAAGCTTCCTATTTCGACTTTACATGTATTTTTGATGGATTGTATTTTCATATTGGAGATTGGAGATATCAATGCATAGACTCAACTCTCATAGAAGTTGGAGAAACTGAAAAACCTACGGATAGAATTAGTTCGTTGTTAGTGAGGTTTCTTGAAAAATAATGAAGGTTATGCAACGTTGTACAAGTTATTGTCAAAGATAATTAGGTTTATCAAGTTTGATTTATTTTGATTATGCATATTGTTTGTCCACTGAATAAAAATTTGGTCGTGGCTTGAAGTGATGACTTCTCTAGTTTTTTGTTGAGTCAGTGCATGTGTTGTTGTCCACACCACACTTCAATGAGCCTTCGTGCGAGTCAGAAACTTAAATATACATTAGTGGATTTTCTAAGATTAGTTCAAATTTTTCATAGAACCAGTTCCTCCATATAGTATCGGAGATTAGTAGGTCCAACGACTCAACAAATACGTTCAAGACGTAGATGATCAAATTTAGCGGCTGATTTCTTAAAAATCGATGCCGTTTAAGAGCGTTTTCATAAGTACCTCTTAGATCTTGATCATTTACGCAAGAAGATATGTATCAAGACTCATGTTCGTCAAACTTTTGGTTGAATCCTGTCACAATTATCAGTACAACACAACATTGATTTTTTTTTCTCTTCCTATTTCAGAGTAATCATACAGCAAGGCCTCAAAAGCCTCAAAGATTCATAGGTCACCCACAGTTACCTCCCTTGATAGCCCATAATAAATTTCTAAAACAAACTGGACCATCCTCATTCCTCCTCTCCTATCCCATTCTCCCCATTTTCCACATTTCCCATCACAACAACCAATTTTCCATTTTCCTCCAAGAAAATTCATTCATTTTCCCAGTCGTTACTCTGTCGTCCATCACCACCACTTCCCCACCACAATCACCGACGCTCCACCGCTCACCGAAACACAGAACACAAAAAAATCCCTGAAAATATTCTGTTCCAAAATTTTGAGTATAATCTCATTCAATTTTTTTGAGCAGATTATCCAAAATTCAATCTCCATTCCCCCAAGAAATTCTATTTCTGTGGAACTCGCAATCGACGTTGTCGTCGTCGTAGTCATCGTTGTTGTTGCGGTTGATTTGGATCTGTGATTTTCGTTTACGTTCCTCGTCGTCGGATCTCGACAATCGGATCCGATTTGGTACATTTCGCTGGTTGAGAGTTCGTTCATCGATCTGGGGATAAGAAAAAACAAAAACCGAAACGTCTTGAAAAACCGTCTTTCTGTTTTTCTGTTTCGTTCCTGGTTTTCTGTTTCTGGTAAAAAAAAAATTCTCGGGATCGGTGCAATGTGCGTGTGAGGTTCCCTGCTCGGAAATCAAGGAGGTGACGACGATGATGATGAAGAGGTGGTTGTTGGAGAGGAGGAAGTTGTCGTTGTGATGGGGGCGGATTGCGAGAAATCGGCGGCGAGGGTGGTGGCGGGGCCGGCGTCGTCGTCGAGGATGAAGATGTGGGTGGTGAAGGCGACGACGTCGATTCTGCTGTGGACGTGCGTGGTGCAATTGACGACGTTGGGGGAGGTGTGGGGCCCGCGGGTGTTGAAGGGCTGGCCGGCTTGTTTCAGCCAGGAGTCCGCCGCCTTGGATCTCAAGCTCTCGACCGCGGGGGCGGTGCCGGCCAGGGTGCTTCCCCCGAAACGTGAGTTTCGAGCTCGGAGATTCCTTGGATTGGATTGGATTGATGGATAGGATTGAGTGGATAGGATTCTAGAAATAGTCTCGTTGTTCACAAACTGTGTAAATCTTGTCCTCCCTAGACTTTGTGCGTGGAGTATCGGGGTTGATGTTGTTGTGTTGTGATTGAATGGATTGGCTGTTCTTGTCCGTTTGGTTGGATTTTTGGATTAGTAGGGATGATTCGTGTGGATGTGAGTGCGATGTATTTGCTGGGAGAATTCGACTAATTGGGGGAAATTTTGGTCTGGCTTGATGTGATTGCTTGATTTGAGTCTAGTTTGTGCTTCCTTTTGGGGGAACTTGATCAGGCTTAGCTTTGTTGTGTAAGGCTTGGCTTTTCTTGTCTAGGAAGAGAAGGCTATGCGTTCAGTTCGAGGGATTTTTTGTTTAGGACACTTTTATTATTGGTTTAGTCATTGGTGTTGTGTTTGTCGATTCTTTTCTTGGGAATTGCGGTTTAGGGATGACTTGAATCGTATTATTGTTGAAATTGGAATTACCAGGGAAGGGCTGCGGCTAAACTTCTGAACGGTTTGCTTTACTTTCTTTAACTAGAAATAAAGTGTTTTGTAGCTTTCTTCTTAATTGTGTTCATGTTGTTGGTTCTGGATAAGCGGAAGCTTATCCTTCATGATATGGCTTCTTACTGAGAAAGAAGATCGGTTAAGCTTAGCTTGTAGTGTTTTCTAAATCTGGTTGCCTGTAAAGGTTTCAAGCAATAGGGGATATTATGTTTCTTCTGGGTAATGATTTACTGATGTTATGTTTCTTCTGGGTAATGTTATATTGATGTTATGGTTGCTTTAAATACGTCATTCAGCAAGGGATTTAACCGATGGATTTATGCCGAATACATCAGAATCTGCTTTCTGCATATTGATCCCATTTTCTGTTGTCTTGCCCAGTTTGTTAAGATAACGTTGTGGAGGTAAGTATGCATCGGTCTAATTTGGATTTATTCTGTTTACAGGAGTGTACAAGAATAATGGTTATTTAATGGTTTCATGCAACGGAGGACTTAATCAAATGCGATCAGCGGTGAGTAGTTAGTGGGATTCCATGAACTCGGAGTGGAAGTGTTCTCCTGTTTTTCTCATGTGGACTTTAAGAAGTTTGCTAACTCGATTAATCCAAAAACTGTGGCAGATCTGTGACATGGTGGCCATTGCTAGATACCTTAATGTGACTCTTATAGTTCCAGAGCTGGATAAGACATCATTTTGGGCTGATCCTAGGTATGTTTCTGTCATGTTTTATTGTATGGACCTTGTGTTTCGGTTTGTTCATCTTTGCTGAATGTTGAATTCAGTAGATCATGTCTTCTTTGGCAGTGAGTTTAAAGACATTTTCGACGTTGATCATTTCGTTACATCATTGAGGGATGAGGTTAGGATTCTCAAAGAGCTGCCTCCTCGGCTCAAGAAACGGGTGGAAATGGGACGTGTTTATTCAATGGCACCAATAAGCTGGTCCGACATATCATACTATCATAATCAGGTTCTTTCCTAAGTACTTCTTTACTTGTTTGCTGCCCTCTCCATCTATGTATGATTGTCAAATGACAAAGATGTCCTTGTTGGCATGTACAGATTCTTCCTCTGATACAGAAATTCAAAGTTGTTCATTTGAACAGAACTGATGCACGGCTTGCTAACAATGGTCTACCCCTAGAGATCCAAAGGCTTCGCTGCCGAGTAAATTACAGTGGCTTGAGATTTACCCCTCAGATTGAGGAGCTAGGCAGAAAAGTTATAAATCTGCTGAGGCAAAATGGTTCTTTCTTAGTGCTTCATTTGAGATATGAAATGGATATGTTGGCATTTTCCGGCTGTACCCAGGGATGCAACAGTGATGAAGTGGAAGAGCTGACGAGAATGAGGTGTGTGTGTTATATGTTGCTTCTGCTATTTCACCATCTTCTCTTCTAAACCGTGTCATAAATGATGTCGCCCTTTTAGATATGCATATCCATGGTGGAAGGAAAAGATCATCAATTCTGACTTGAAAAGAAAAGACGGCCTCTGCCCTTTAACTCCGGAGGAAACTGCTCTTACGCTGAAAGCTCTAGATATTGATTCAAACATTCAGATTTATATTGCAGCTGGAGAAATATATGGTGATGAGAGGAGAATGGCGCCTCTGGCAGCATCTTTTCTCAAGTTGGTGAGTTACATCTCATAAAAGTCACTCCACATATTGTATGTCGAGTGATTTCTAAGCTGGTTTGGTCCCGTGTGTATCGGTCCTGTTCTTTAAACTTTGATGGATGTGCTTCACGTTTGTTGAACAGGTTAGGAAGGAGACTTTGCTAAATCCTTCGGACTTGAGATATTTTCAGAACCACTCATCTCAGATGGCGGCGCTGGATTACCTTGTTTCACTAGAGAGTGATATTTTTGTCCCAACATATGACGGTAATATGGCAAAAGTCGTCGAAGGCCACCGTAGGTATGCAGTCATTTCATTGTCACTGCTACCATAGTATGAAGAATCTCTTTGGGCTTTCTACGATTTAGGTCTCAAAGCGTGTTCGTCACCTTTTCTCAGATATCTGGGATTCAAGAAGACATTTTTGTTGGAAAGGCGGCAGTTAGTAGATTTGATAGACAAGTACACATCGGGGCACTTGAGCTGGGATCAGTTCTCATCTGCTGTCAAAGAGGTCCACGCTGATCGCATGGGAAACCCTGCTAAGAGGATGGTGATCCAGGACAGACCTAAAGAAGAGGACTACTTTTATGCCAATCCTCATGAGTGTTTGCGGCTTGATGAAACCGTTAGTTGCGTGTGATTCAGCTCATGATATTCTCTTGAGGTTGTTGTGCCATGTGTTTGTACTCTTTGATCGGTAGAGCCAAGAGGGGGAAAGGAAAACCGTTGAGGTCAAGAGAAGTGATGCTTATGACAGGAAGTCGACACAAGATATAATATGCCGCGACTAGGCTCAGGCACTGCCATGACAAGCTCGGTCTTTGCTTCTGGATCACACTTGTGTCGATGACTAAATAATCAGTCCGTGTATAGAGGCAAGCCTGCTGTTTTGGGTTGTTGTTCTCCCTTTACCCCTCCCTCGATCTATACATGATACACATTGGTTCATTACATTGTTGGATGTAGGGTAAGCCGGTACGTTTTACGTTTTTGTTTGGACCTTCGACTTTGTAAAGTCGTCACATTATCGAGTAAATTATTTTACGATTATCTTCAATCATAAAACTGGTATGGCAGCTCCGGCCATGAGGTGTGAAGAGTAATCCTTGTAGCATCCAGACTCGCAGTGCCCTCCCCTATCTTGGTTTCCTTTTCGGGTTCGTGATCTCATTAAGTTGGCTTATTCCTCTCGTCTGATGATCGTGTTATACAGAAAATTACGAGGTTTCAGAGGCGTTTGATCATAGATACTCACAAGAACTTTATGCATTTTGTTTGCATAGCGTTGTGTGCGAGTTTTTTGTATCCTGTGAGTCTAAGTTTGAAATTTGTAATTTTTTGACCGTTTATATGAGCTTGGTGTGAATCGATGATGACAAATTGTCTACTTGTAGAACAATATCAGAAGTTTTGAAAGAGATGTGTCACATCATCCGTCGGACAAGAGAATTACTCAAATGTTAAATTTAATCCGCATTATCATCGACGGCAATACTTATTCAAATTTAGTCATCGACAATAGTCAATAAATAATGAAGCGCACAATGTCACAGGGGTGAATTAGCAGCTTGTCTTAGAGAATAAGGTGGTTAACAATTATCAAACCAAAGGTGAGTTTTTATGTGATTGAGAAAGGTGAATAGGAAACTCTAAACTATGAGCGTAAGGTATTGAAAGCAGCGGGGAAGCTACATATAATCGTCTACACTTGATTTTTAAAAAAGATAATGTACTATTGATTTGGTCACAATGGTCTATACTTGGTTTATGTAAATAGTATCTTGTATTCCTTCATTTAGGATTTTTTTTTGTTTACCCAATAAGGTAAACAAATATGAATTCATCATCATTTATCATAATCCACTATTTAAATATAAATAAATTTCATATATGGATGAACCTCATCAGCCAAGAGTTGAATTTTTTTTTAAAACAAAACCACAAAGAGATCAATTTGGATAATCTTTTTGCTGATCCAAAACCAAAATTTAGGGTTTAGAAAACAAATATGATAAAAAAATTGCTTGCGGAGTAGTATGAGTGATTAATGAATGAATGATAGTTCAGTTACTTATACTAAAAAAGATGTTTTTGTTACACTCAACAATAAGTCGATAATTATTTGGTTGACCAAAGAAAAATTCTTCGGGATTTTTTTTAGAGAAACAATGAGTCGATCATAATTTAGATACTTTCAAAATATGAAAACTCATCGACATTAAGTGTAATTTTGTTTTTTATGTGAAGGAGAATTTCATTTCTTCTTTTTTCTAAGATTTAGTATTTAGTCATTTTTTTCTTTATAATACATATATCATGCTTGCCTACAATTCAAAACATTTTATGGCTCCATCCCTGATTGAAAGATATATTGTTAGTGTTACAACAACTTTTATTTGTTGCAAATGACGCATGAGGCTCTACTGACTACTGCAACAAAACTTAGGTGAGTTTTCAAATCTAAGAACTTCATTATTTATGGTCATGCACATTGATGTAGTGGTCACTAAGCTTCTTTGCATTGTTTTGCATCAACAAATTAACTGCTGCGGTAGTATTGTCTTTTTTCTCGAATATGATAGAACGCTAGATTGTATTACACTACAACATTTGTTTGTAACTGTTAGGTGAGCTATGTGATCATATATATAAAATCATAAGCTAGAAGTAATTTGTTACGCATTACTACGAACATGTAAAGCAAAATACTACATGGAAAGTTTTCTTGTAAAGAGGATGAAAAAGGAGGGCAAATGAGTTAGTGGACGACATTGCTTTGATTCATCCTCTACATATAGCTTATGCTATATTATGATTATGTTCTTGACATAATTTAATTATGATAATTATACTACTCATAGTATAACCAGCCCAAGTCAACTTCAGACCCTCGTTATTTTGATAGGAACGTAGCCACCCTATTGATACTATACTGTTCATAGGAATATCTCCCTACTTTTTCATACGTTTTGAGCTTTAAAGAATTGATATTTTCATGTATCAAGGACTTGCATCAAAAGTTCCAATTATAAGCATATTGCAAGGTGTAGAATATGCATTTTTCATTTTGTGAAAGCATTTTTTTTTTTTTTTTTTGCATCAAGTCGAGAATGAGAATATATGTAATGTTGAGGTGAGAATTATATCTAAAGCACTGTAGAAATGACTCTGATTGAACAACGCGAATAAGGTGCAAATGAAATTTGAAAATACAAACTACCAGCAAAAGATTAGAATAAGAAAATAACATAAGAAATGCTATAGCTATAAGTGACACTGAATGACCAAAAGAACAAAAAACATAAAAACATATACATCCCTGCCTATTTAGATGATCAAATGATCACGAATCACTAGCCATTTCACTTCTTGCCTGCAGCATCAGTCTTGATCTTCTTGATGGAGTCAAGCAGGGAGGGTTTTTCCTGAATATTCGACGGCTTTGCAAATGGGTTCTTCGGACGTGAATCCGGATTGATAGGTATCTTCGCACTAGAAGTCATGCTAGGCTTGCTGGTGGTTTCATGCAGGGTTTCCATTTCTACGTTCTTATTTATCTGCTTATTATCAAGAGCAGATGTCCTGTCTTGTTTCGTCTCGTTTCCAACAAATCCATCTTGCAGTTTCGCTTTCTTTCTGAAGAACGGAGATACAGATTGTGGTTCTGATGGAGGCAATGGAGCATTTGGCACCACAACAGGAACCATTTCAGTTGGACCTGAAATTTTCATCGGTCCATTGCTCATTGGAGCTGTGCCCTTCAGCACGGCATCTGATGTTGCTAATGCTTTGCTGATTTGGTCTGCTCGAAATACTGTTTCAGAATTAAAATTACTAGGAGGAAACAAAGGCCAGTTCTTTTCTCCAAGTAACCGCTCCTGCAAGAAGCATACTAACATATAAATCTAGATATCAAGAACATATGTATGCATAATACTAGCATATAGATCAAAGCATACCTCCAATATGCTATTGAACTTTTCAGCAAGGTAGGGGAGCTTCAAAGTAGTCACAAGTTTTATGGCGCCCTTGACAGATTTTTCGAGCGACAGCAACTTCACTAGCTCAGTCGCCCTTTGAAGCTTATCACCTGACACCAAATAGTGAAGCAACCCAAAAGCACATCTCAAGAGACTAAGATTTAATTTGATGGTTCGTTACCCAAAAAGATTTACTTTGATGGTTTAAACCATAGTCATCTAGAAAATTATGAGGTATGCAGCATCTGATAACGTTCGCAGTTAGATATCTTTTGATTACGTGGAACATTAAAGAGTTAGATAAATGGTAACAATAATTATGACCACGTGAATTTGGAAATGTGTTAACCAAAAATGTCTTAAAAGGCGCTAAGCTGGTTAGATCGGCCACCTTATGGTGCGCAAGTGGCTAAATGGGGTTAATGAATGCCTAGGTGGTTTCTTACATGGCTAATTGGCTATGATTAAATATTTCTAAAATAAGCTCCCTAAGACCATGCCACAGAACAGAAATGACGTAGGAAATAGGAATAATGTGAGACACATATGCGCTAAGGTGCTTCCAAGGATATTTTGGTGCAGTTTAGCCCTTGGAAGACGTCATATATATATATATCTTATTTCGGAACACTGAGCTCCACCAAGAAAGATGGAAAGGAGTTTAACAGGACGAATATGGGAACATACCGTTGCAGCAGGATGCAATAAGCCTCAAGATGCATCTATCAAGAGCTGTCTCCATATTGAAAGCCTCATCATCGAGCGCCGTTGTGTCTAGACCAAGAGACATCATCTCGTCGATTCTTTTTTGAGTCTGGAACCAGTAGAAAAACAGAAAGTTCCTGGTTACATCCATTTCCTTGAAACGGATTTGATGAGAAAGAACAAATATATGCAACGAAAATTTATCAAATGGATGTTTGAAGAGGATAAACTGACAAACCTTCCATAGCTGAATGTTCCTCAATATGAATTCATTTTCAAGTACATCAGCTCCTAAGTCAGAGCATGCAAGAGGAATGGAAAGATCCAATAGCGTGAGAACTGGTTTTGGATTCACCTGAGAGGTGAAAAGTCATTTAACAACAGTGACATAAGAACCATAAAGCAAACGAGAGATTCCAAACCAAACCGCTTAAGCTGCAAATTTTTTTACATCTTCTATCAAAATGCGAGAAAAGTTAATATGGTTTGGTCATATGACCTAGGAGCTCTAGTATGGGAGTGAAGTGGTAAAGCAAGAGCTAAACGTACACGAACTCACAAGAGACTGTCCTAGATAGATCTCTCAGGTGTGATATAAGAGTGGTTGGAATTACCTAAGTTTCAGGGCCGCCTAACACCTTGTTATCTAAGAAGCTGCTCAAATTCTCTTCCATATCACCGCTATGAATAAGAGAGAGGGGATAGCACTTCAGAATTACCTTTGGACATAAATCAGGGGACTTGCAAACAATACAGAATAACTTTTCCGCATTTAGACCAACCACCCAATAATTTTCTTCAGGCTTCTTCCTACTGCTAGCACTGCAGAATGAAATCATCGTTATCCAAGGATATTGATCCAAGCCATGACGAAATGCAAATTTTGAAGTATAACCAAAAAAGAGTAACCTGAATAAAGGAAACCAGCTTCCACCAAACTGGTTCGTGTACACCCTAAGTACACCCTGCATATTTGTTACACAAATAAATTGAACCATCTTAATAAAAGAAAGATGAAAAAGAATCCTAAGAAAGGAGCTGCACTGCCTTTGGAAAGACTAATGATGAACTAAGTAAAATGCCTTAACCCAATGATTAATACCAAGGATAAATCCAGAGTCGTTCAATGGGATCAACAAGAGTAAAGAAAGCAAACCTTGGAATCGTAAGAACTTAGTTGACCTTCCTCACTGAAACCAAACCACTTAAGTGTCGAACCAGGGGTTATTGGTAGATGTCCTCTGTAGGGTTCTGTCCCATTGCTTATGTTGAACACTCTGAACTCAAGCATCTGCAGTTTCAACAGTAATCAACTTTGATTGTCATCAAGAAATTAAGCTCAAAAATTCAAGTGCTGCGCTTGGTTTCTTACTATAATAATAATTAATTTGGAAAAAACGTCTCATCATTCACCAACGAAATATAAGCTAGAGGATAGGGAACCGCAGGACATAAAAAAGAAAAATAGCAAAATCTGCGTAGCAGTGAAACTACATAAATCATGATTATGAGATGTACCTGATCATTACTGGAAAGAGGTTGAGAGGAATGAGTAACAATTGCAAGTTCATCCCTGTATCCGGCTGCAGTAACAACTGGACCAGCAAGAGAAAGAACATGTCTCTGCATCAATTCCGTCGAATAAGAAAATAAGATGACACTCTTGTGCATCCCATCAGTAATGAGAACATATTATTTTCAAACAAAAAAATTACTATTGTTCATGAGATTGATGAAGTAAAGGCAAATACTATGTAGACACAACCTGCAAGCCTCCCTCTGTGAAGATACGAAGGAAGTTAAAGCTTGTCACAGCAGCAACCCAAGCAGTCCCAAGTGCGACAGCTTTCACTTCCTCTTCTTCAAATCTCATAGACCACTATTTTTATTTTTTTCCCCAATATCTCGAAGTCAGCTCAACGAACAATGAAATAACATCACAGAAGTAACAAAACTGAAATTTGAATGTGAATAAGAACCAACCTCACTGTTGTTTGCCCAGCTTTTAAAAGGGCGATACATGAGAGTGCTCAAGTGTTTCTCACCCTTCCCTGGGTTCGCAAAGATGCTTCCGTTCTCATCCAAAGAAGCCATAGTAAAGCCAAAATAATCCGTCATTGGGGGAACTCTTGGGCCTTGGCTAGTGTCATGAAAGTCTACCTGAAACAACATAAAAAAGAATGATTACGTTCAACAAAACATCCATCTTTCTCAGTCAGAGTATATATTATATTACACAACTCGAAAAGGTGACCAAGACCTCTATATGGGAGTATGCATCATGTGCAATCGTGGTAATTGTTCCAAGCATATTGTAGCACAAAAAACACCTCGCTCCAGGTTGCATGGGGGTAGCACCAGGCTGAAACGCAGATTGCATTGTTGATACGAATTTTGTGCATGATGACACTTCTTTTTCTTCCTTGATTCCTCCTTTATGCCGTTCTTTGTGTTCCCGAGAAAGTTTTTTTGGCAGTTCTACACTAGGAGGAATCTCTACATCATTGTCTTCATCCGAAATATAATTTGATGTTTGTTTTCTCAATCTTTTCCTCCTAAGGGGCTCAGATTCTCCATTGCTTTCCTCTCCTAAATCACTTAAAGTTCCTGAGACACTCGGTTCTTGCTCGTCTTCATCGAATAGAAGAAGGCCATTAGCGTTCTTTGATTGAACACTAGGAATATCTTCCGTTGGAGACTTCATTGATGAAGGAATAACGGATTCCCATATCCCATACTTTCCCATGACATCAATAACAGCCAAGGCATTCCCTATTGGCTTCCACGCCATACAACAAATTTTCTCATCAAGTTTTTGCCGGTCGATGTCTTGCCTATGCTCAACATCCCAGATCAACACTTGCTTATCCAATCCTGAGGTAGCCAAATACTTACCATTAGGAGACCAAGACAAGAAGCAAACCGATTGGCTATGATCGCCTCTCAACGAATACAACTTTTCAGCAGTATCCCTATCATGCATTATGACATCATTTTTATTACCAGGTACTGCTAACATTTCGCCATCGGGGCTCCAACTGATCACATTCATGACTGATGTCTCTGAACCACAATCAGGCGCAACATCTATGAGATTGTGTAAAATATCACCGGAACATAGCTCCCAGTAGATGACTGTTCCTCTTGAATCAACAGATGCCAAGTACTCATTGTTAGGATCAAAAGCCAAACATGTCACTGGTCTTTTGTGCCCCTTGAGGACTCTAGCAATTGTCCCATCGATGGTGTTTATAAGTTTGATTCCCTCGTCGTCACCAGCAGCAGCCAACATGCTGCCTGACTTGTTGAAAGCAAGCGTGCGGATTGGGAGAGTGAATCTTGTAATGTTGGTTTCAAATTCTCCACCTGATGCAAATTCAAAAGAATCACAAATAAGTTCCGAGTCTTACAGTAAGCACGACTACTCTGCATCGTGTCCAAGGAGAACCCAACAAGAAAATAAACACACATGTATGAACTAAACCAAACCTAAGCTTAACAGTTATGGATTATGCACCAAAAGCTTAATAGTTTCCATTCACTATTGATGTAGGAAAACAACTTGTTCATAATTTCAACAGGTTAATTTTTTTTGTTTCTCCTTTTCAGCAGGAGCTTTTGTACAACATTCCCTCACTCAAATCCCACTTGAAGCTCCAATCCTTCTCCTAGTTGGCACCACATGAGAGAAAATTCACTTATGATAAAAAAAATAAAAATAAAAATGGAGTAAATTAACCTATCACATGGATAATATTGTAGAAGACAAAGAATTATGATATCGACCTAACATCTTATCCATGTAGCCGACCCCAAGTAACGAGATAAAAGACTTGATTTGATATTATGATAAATGAGGCTTGAACGAGTACAAACATAGGCTTCACATCTATAACCAATAGATAAACAATTAAAAAAACCCATAATTTATATATATAGATGTAAGGTTTCCCTTGAATCCCAATCTCGGTATTCTCACCAAAGGCAACCAAATCAATCACAACGATTTCACCATAAACCACAACTTAAATACAAAATCGCCTACTATCTTCACAATCAAACCCTTTCATTTCCCCCATATCAACCCAACAATTTCTAATTCATCCCCAAATTCCACACAATCCATTCACACAACCAAATCACGCAATCACCAACCCCAAAACAACACTCACTGGGAAACTTATACAACTTGACGCTCCGATCAACAGACCCGGAAGCTAAACACGTAGAATTCGGACTCATCGCCAGCGCCGACACCCCGTCCCTGTGATGCCTCATCACCTTCTCCGCCTTCTCCTCCACCTCCGACGCCCCTGCATTGTGGACGATGATGGAGGGGTCGGAGGCCGAGGCCGTGACGATGCGGCGCGCCGTGCCGTCCCATAGGATGAGGCAGAAGGAGGGGGTGGTGGTGGTGGGGTTGTGGGAGTGTTTGAGTTTTAGGGATTTTGGCTTCATTGCTGAGCGTGGATTTGTGTGGTGTGGTGTGCGAGAGAGGAGACTTGGATCTGGGGTTTGATTGGTTTGTGGTGGGTTTTTTTGGCGGGAAGAGTTAAGGGTTTGGCGCCAAAACGTGTTTTGCGTTCAAATGAAAAGTTGGTTTTGAAAGTCGACGCTATTGCACCGAAATCCATATCTCCTTTGATTTGCGATAAATTGCCCCAAAATCCCATTCTTATCTTTCTCCTGCATCATACTTTCTTAAATGACTCTAATCATATCTTATTCCTGTTTTTATCATTTACTCCATGTTTTTCACAAAACAATGCCTTTGATTTCATAATTGATTCAAAATCCACATTTTTCGAGTTTCCATAAAAAATTCTACCACAAAAAATGATAGCAAAAACATAATTATTGTTTGTTGAACAAGGCTCGCAAATGACGTGTGTATACTTCAAGGTCCAAGTGATCGGGAGAGTTCTCTATACGTCGTTGTAATCTAACACATCATTGTGAGATCTTATTTCATATAGATCTTTGTAGTTGATGACTTTGGAGATATGATTTTTGATTGATTTGAATTCATTGTAGGTATTTACAAAGTATCCGTACTTGCACAAGAAAAATTGATGTATTGTTTTCAAGAATTGTGTATATGCAATGACGATGGATGAATTTAAGATGAACATGGATAAGATTTTTACTGCGATGCTGAATGCTAAAGATTTCATTGTTAACTTGAATCCGGGTGCTAGATAATGCTTTGTTCGGTGGTTATCGTTGGGTTATAATGGCAAACAATTTAACCGAAAAGCTTCAATACCTGGATTCGAGATGTTCGTTACCTACCGATCACAGCAATGGTAGACAAGATTCGTGTACGAATCATAAAAGCTCATGTGCGAAAGACGAGAAAAGAGTTTAGATGACCATATGGTGTTGTGCCCAACATAACAAAAAGAAATGGTCGAAGCATATAAAGGGAGTCGTGAACTAAGCCTTGTTCATGCTAGTTGTATAACATTTGAGGTGGTTGATAAAGAAAAAATCCATGACGTGGATTTGATGGCCAAGAGTTGCAATTGCATAGCGTGGCAAACTAATGAATCCCTTGTAAACATCCATGTGCATGTATTGAGGTGAACGGTAAAGCTTTGCACAGCTATTGTGATAGCTACTTTACCATCCCGAGTTACAGGAATACTTGCAAAAAGATCATGAATCCAATGCCTAACCAATCACTCACACATGAATTCCAACCCAACAACAACGAAGTGTCAATAATCCCTCTAAATGTTCCTACACAGTCCTGACATCGCATGACAAGAAGAATTCCGTCACAGCTCATGTTACGTCCAGTAAAATATACACGATATAAAAGAATCAGTCATAATAGAAGAACATGCCAGATTCGCATTGGAGAATAACCTCTTGTTTTATTGCATTGTTATGTGACAATGTATTTTAATGGGTGGATTTTTAATCTCGTGAATGTATCGTCGTACTGTTGAAACACGATCATTTCCTTAGATGATGTTTCCTGCACGATTTGTTAAAGACAATGCTCTTTGTTTTCGATGATGTTGTATAATGTTGTAGTTCAATGGGATTTGTTATTGAACTGTTGTAACTCTTTGAGTCAATGATATTCGATAAGAAGTGAGATCGTAAAATGTTGCAGTATAAATTTCGTGGTTAACCTTGATAATTGTAAAGATTATTATACACAACATGCAGTAATTTTAGGTTCACAAAAAAATTAATTTTAAGTTCATAAAACATGGTTACGTTCATGTTACACATCATTTTAATGCATGGTTAGTAGATCTTACACATGTTTAGTAGATCTTACACATGTTTAGGTTCACAACACATGTTTAGGTTCACAACTTATTCACTTGAAGACTTGTTAAGGTTCATAACATGTTTAGTAGATTTTATATGCATAAGTTACCTACTTCATAACTTGATGATTCCATAACATGTTTAGTAGATGTTAACTTCATAACTCGAGTGCAATCATCACTTCTTCATTAGGTCATTAGTACAAACATCATAAGTTACCTACAATTCTATGTCTAGTTCATTAGTTCATAACAAAAGTCACCAATAGTCTCATCCCTTATTATATCTTGTTAATCACTTATTAGATGTTTAGATGACGACAAGCATCACGTATTATGTCTAGTTTATTAGTTCATAACAGTAAAATTGATAATGCAGTATATGATAAAACAGTAACCTACAACCTTCTAATGAAAATACAATATACGATAAAAACCACATCCTATTACTTTCTAATAAAAATACAATATATCTTAAGACCTGTTAGGTTCATTTGATTGACATTGAAGTAGAGATTCTACACAATGCAGCATATGAGCTGATCTAAATTGACAAGTTCCTTGCTTTATCTAGACAATGAAATGAGTAATGATTGTCTAATTAATACAAATTAGATATAATGAGTGAAAAGTGGTTAAGGTTTAGGTTTATAAATTCATTTCAATATAATATTATTATGATTATGACTTATATTCTCATGTAACAACAGGATTTCCTGAAACCATTAATATTCTCTCTCGAGAAATATTAACGTTATTACTATTTAACAACCCATATTATCTCTAATATGAATTTAGGAAAATGCTAATGCATTAAGTTTTGTGAAATCTTTTTAGTTTTTGACATAAGAATATGACACCTATGCTATAACTGTTGCATGTATCAAGTTATATATTTCTATATCAACTAAATCCACGGTGTTTATTATTTGAGCATTCATACAATATCTCCTTTCAGTTTCAATTGTACGACACATATCATTCAAAAGGTGATCAATCTTATGAATGCATTAAGAGCGTAATAACCACTTAATCATGAGTTATATTAATCATAACTTAATAATATTACATATTTATGAATTTAATAAACCTTTACCTTAGCCTGTTAGAATTTAGTTCATGATTATAATATTTGAAGAGCAAAACATAACATTCAATGAATCAATCAAACTAAATTTAGAGGAAAAAGAATCAAGAAAATGTACACCAATAACGAATGGGACCGATTGGATTTGGGCCGAATAGAATTTAGATATTGGGCTAATTTTATTGGGCCTCCAACCCCAAATCCCACACAAAACCCTAATTCTCCTTTCTTCTTCCTCCTCCTTCCTTCTTTTCCTCCCTTGCAGCCGCCGCCCTCACTGCCAAACAAAGCCCTCACCTTTCTTCACCCCAACCGTGCCGCCTCAGCCTCGCATCGTCTTCCTCAGCTCAGTAGCTGCTGCCACCACTTCCCCAGCCGTACGCTGCACAACCACACAGCCTTCCCACAACCGCAAGGAGTAGTTGTTTGGACTAACTCAAAGTGTATGTTTTGTTTCTCTAAATTTACATTCTAATCTATATGTATATGTACATCTTTCTGTATTTACAGTATAATATTATGTGTTTATTTTCCAATGTTTTGGTCCTTTTATTTGGGCCAACACCTTATACCTGTAAAGATTCAGTAGAAAAAGATATATTATTGTGCTAATATCATCAATTTTATCATTTCATAAGATGAAGAGATTATGGATTCATTTTGTGTTTGTTAATCAAATATACTTAGCTTTTGCATTCAATTATCCAAAAATTGCTAAGTAAAATAAAGATAAATTCATGTAAAAATGACTCCGATCGAAATCCCCACACTTAACTTTTGTTCGTCCTCGAGCAAAATAAATAAATTGAACATGAGATTGCACGGGCTCAGTATCAAAATCGAATTCAAGTCATTAGAAACTAATGATCTCAATAGCAAATAAGCGAAGCGAACAAGTGACATACAATTTATTTCAAGAACACTTAGACATCATCGTACAATCAAAGTTCTATCTAGTAAGGCATAAAATCAACCATAGAGGAGCTAAGATCAGTATAACGGTGGCATGACATATTTTGCCACCAGATCTCTGTCTTAAGGTGTTACAAGGAACGGGGTCAGGAGACTCGTGACCACACCGAGGAGCACAAGAGGTACAACCACTATGAGCAACAAAGAAGTTCAATGAGGTTTCTTCCTGTATTTATACCGAGTGGAAGGACAATCAAATCTACATAAAATCTTCATAATATCCACATAAAATATGTATGTGCAGTCTCATTTATGACAATGGATAGCATGCCGGCCCTTAAAATCTTAATGAAATCTAAATTCAATAATCAAATCTTTTGAGATGACTTGCCTACCTAAATGTGTCAATCACATCGTGAAGTGTATCTATGATTGTAAAATTAGAGAGTTTGATTCACAATTACAACGACCCAAAATATATCCACGGCCCAAAATATGCCCATTATGGTATCCACGATTACAATATTATGAAAAACAAATGCCAGTAAGATCTTCAAATGACATAACATATCATGAATCAAATTTTTTGATATCTTAATAATGAATTAGGGAGTGAGTTTATTCGAAATGCTGTACAATAAATTGGTAGACTCTCACAGGAAAATCATTCTCTCAAGTGTTTAGCTTAAGTGTTTTCAGACAAGTGTTTAGCTCAAGTTCTAATTATGAACATGTTCTACCATAGGGTTATTTGCTTACCAAATCTTCACTACTAGTTAATGTGTATACATAAATCAAAAGGTCTTTTTTCTGGATTGCAAAAGGTTTGAGAAAAATATTAAAGATAAGTAGGATTTTTTTTGGGAGGATAAAGGAAAACATGAAGTACAATAATTACTCAATTAATCATGAAAGCAATGCATCCTTTACAATACCGAAGAGATTGTAGTATCTCTGGCTTTTTCTTCAAAACCCTCTTCCTCTTTTTTTTTTTTTATATTAACTAAACCCATAAACATGAAATTTATGGGAATAGAGTTAAGAGCATGTGCATCAAAATTGATGGGCCACAAGTCTTTTTGGCTTTTAAATCGACCCCAATAAGAAATTTGGGTCTCGGCATAGCTAATGGACTTCAAACCCTAATCAAGCCCAATTCTCCTCTTTTTCATACTTCTTTCTTTCATACCATACTCAGTTTCATATCTCATACTGCAAAGTGACATACCATACTCCACAAGTTCATAGGCTGATGAAAAAAAATAGATGATAATTTGAAGTTCAATGAGTAAGCTTTTTGAAAAATAATCAAAAGAGTACAAAATTTTAATTTCAGGTTGGCTCTGTTTTGGTTATAGTGATGCTTGTTCAAAGAATGTCTTTATCATTTTTATGTATACATATTTATTGTAGTCTCAAAAAGGTATACAATAAGTTTTAGAGATACAAATTCATAAAAGAACATAACTCAGCAAAGAAAAAGATTGACATGATTGTTTAATCTGAAGACTCAAAAACTCATCGGGTTTATGTCTATCAATTTTTCATCCATACATTTTGAATTCGACCGTTACCCTTATCCATTTCAAATTGCAAGTCAATTTATCCAATCATAATATAACATTTTCCAATGTAATTGAATTTTTTTCTTTCTAGTAATTGTAAACCTATCACCAATGAAAAATTTTTATGTCATCATTTTTTTTACAAAATATTTTTCGTTTTTTTACAATTTTTTTTGCGTTCTTTTTTTTTTTGGTACACAAATTTCATATACACACATTTTTTTTTCGTTTCAATTTTTTTTCATTTTGTTTATATTTATCCTAAATCTCTCTCCCACACTTAAATCTTACATTGTCCCCAATATAACACTATCATGAAAAGAAGAGTTAATAGTAATAATCAAAACGAAAAGGAAAGAAATGCAAATTTGATAAGTAACTTGGGTTGCCTCTCAAATACAGCTAGATTCCGTCATGCTCAAGACTCGGGCTCGTGTAATTGAATCGAGTCGTTTGCAATGCTATATTATTTTGTTAATATTATCAATTTTATCATTTCATGAGATGAAGAGATTATGGATTCATTTTGTATCTGTTACTCGCATATACTTAACTTTTGTATTCAATTATCCAAAAATTGTCAAGTAAAATAAAAATAAATTCATGTAAAAATGACTTCGATCAAAAACACATATCGAGACTCAAGAAAGTGCCCTTGTCTGCACGATCAATTTGACATTTCAAGGACTAGTTCGGCTTTAACTGCCACTGCAGCATGTTCGCTCTCTTCAGTGCATTTTTCCTGTCTTGGACTTGTTTTGCTATATGTCCCTACTCAGTAACATGTGAAATAGGTAGTAAGAAAGGAAGAAATATGTCATCGTAGTTAGTAAATTAATGGCACATACCATCAAATCGATTTGTCAAAAACTACATCCATTTTCTTCACACACCATCCGTAAAAAACAATTGATAATGTTTCCATTCAATGCAGAGTCGTGCAGCAGCAACAACAGTTCTTTGTAGGACACTTCGCTTTCATTTGGGTGATCCTAAAGTATAGCGCTATTGCATGCACACAACGATTGAAGTATTACATTTCATCAATACACATACAAAACACCTTCAATATAATAATACATTCTCAAACAGGATATTATTTACCACTAAACAGCTCTGTTTCTCCTCAACCATACCCTTACCCTCTTTCTCCGCCTCGACCTCCCCTTTCTCAGCCTCAACCTCACCTTCTCCTACCCACTCCATTTTCTTTAACGAACCTTCGTCATTTTCCTGAAGTATCCTCAAGGTTTCCTTAATCAAGGAATTAGCTTCCAACCGTTCACTCTCCTTATTCATCTCTTTCTCCTTCTCCTTCCCGTTCCTTTTCCCCTTCTTTTCCCCCTTTCCCTTTCTTATTCCCTTCATATCATCCTCCATCACACTATACTCCATCATATTGTTCTCCGCCACATTAATCTCCTTTACATTATTCTTTTCCTCCTTATTGAGATCCTTTTTCTCCTCTCTTTGTTTTTTTTTTTCCTTCTGCTTCGAATGATTTTTGGCTTTGGTCCCCTATTGAAATCTCTCTCCAACAAATCTAAACACCTAACAAGTCTAGTCTCCTGTCAAGATAGGTAAATAATGGATATAAAACAGATTGCAGTATAACAAACTAAAACTGAAGGAAAATGAATTTTCTTTTGAAGGACTTTATATCTGAATTGCAGTATAAGACAAAAATTTTCAGTATATGTTGATAAACTTGAAACAAACA
Source organism: Drosera capensis (assembly GCA_001925005.1). NCBI lineage: Eukaryota > Viridiplantae > Streptophyta > Magnoliopsida > Caryophyllales > Droseraceae > Drosera > Drosera capensis. The sequence continues at coordinate 22,068 of LIEC01007749.1, forward strand.
GAATCAACAAAAATGAATATAAGTACATATTTATAGTACAAAAATTTAAAAGAGAGAAACATACCAAAACATGTTCTTCAGGAATATCTATTCCCAACAACAATGCTTTCTCGTCACTTGAAGCAACGAATTCCTGAATTTGATGACCAACTACTTCACTAAGAAGCTTGTTTGTAGCCATAGGATTTGAAGGGGCCTTTTTATCTTCCCATCGAAACATCCGAGGCAAGCTCACAATCTTGGGTCGGCTTCAATATTGTACCATCAAGGTGCTCATATGCCCAAACCTAGCATATAAACAATAACAAATACAAAGAGTCAGCAAAACAGGTACTCGTATAAAAAATAGACATTCAACTGAAATCTTACGATGAACCCATCAGTGATAACATACCAAAAAGAGCAAATACACATCGCTCCAAATCTGCCAACCCCACCGCACCTCCTTCTTGTTTGCTTCCTCTCTTCGGAGCCTTTGTCTCCATTTGTTTAAACTTCATAATCAAAGTCATCAAATGGTCATACACAGCCGAGCCCTAAGCATATTCCCAAAGATGGTCCACGTCATCGACATAGGCAAAGATAGAACTATGCATGTACCGACTCGATTTGGAAAACAATATACAATTGCAAACATACAACACAAAGAACCAAACAAAATCCTGTGCTTTCTCTTCGTCATTGGTGTGCTAGATAACAAAATTAACTTATCCCACAATAACTTTCGCTCGGAATTCTTCCTCGAATCATTAAACAATCTAGAAAATATAGAACTCTCACAAGATCCCTTTAAATTAACCTGCACTCCGTGCTATCTCAATCCGACAATCACAGAAATATGGGACCTTTCCATTTCGACAAAGGTATCATCCACACCTATCACCATTCTAAGGGGATTTAGTCTAAACCTAGAAAGTATCGCCTTCAACCTAGGTGTACTAATCCTCAAGTTTGGTATAAATAGGAAATGACCGAAAGGGGTTGCTTTCACCTGACATAGCAAATCCGGTGGTCTCCTTCTTGCCTTCGATGTGGACGGCCCATGCATATCTTGGACTTCCTCCAATGTCCCTAATTTCTCTCCTTCTTTACTTAGGGTTTCACTTGCAACATCTATAGTCGTCGAAGACTTTATTGTTGAAGTCTTCTTCTTCTGCGCGCTTCGTTCCAACCTTCGGTGTGTCCGTTCATCACAAGGAGCTTCAATTGTTTCTTCTTCGACACTTTTTCCTCGTCTCGTCATTATGATTTGATTGAAGATGTGTGAAAATGTCACAGGTGATGGTGGATTTATTAATAACCCTCTCGACGATTGTGAAGTTGAGAGTCAAATGACGATGGAGAGGAGGACGATGGTGAGGGCGGTTGATCTTCGTCGCTGGAGATGGAGAGGTGGAAATGTGGCAACAGTAGTAGAGTGAGGTGATGGTGAGGGAATCGAGGTCAGTGTTCAATGAAGGGAAAACGAATCATTTAGGGTTTTATTGAGCAAAATATTGATTGATTTTGAAATGGGGAATGGAGTGTTGGATATACTCGGGGAGTGAAATATCATATTAAACTAAATGAGAGATTTATTAATAATCCTTCATTTGATTTACTGCTGTCTCGTCCCATAATTTTAACAATTATATATATATAAATGAATATTTATTTAAATTAGGATGATGAAATATTATTTTTCAATAAAATTATTATGAATATTAATGATAAATTAAATTGTGAATTTTAATTTTAAGTTCGTTTAATAATTTTTTTGATATTGTTAAGAATAAGAATAAAATGTTTTAAAATACATATCGTTTCAAAAGTTATAGGATGAAGGAATTATATAACAAAATATATTTGCTTCTAAATCGAGGAGATTAGACATTAGACATCTCCTAGATTTCGTCTTTCTCGCACTTTGTAGTTGACGGACTGCATAAGTATATTACTTTTTCCCTTTCAGTTTATTTATAATCGTTTAATCTGACACGAGATTTTATATGTGTTAAGTTTTTATGGATAATATTTTTTTAAGGATAATGAGTTTTACTGTAATAATTGAGAGAAAAAATAATAAACATACTATAATAAAATATGATTTATTTAATTTTTTTTAGAATAGAATTTTTTTTAAAAAAAAATGTTACAAATAGATTAAGATAAATCAAAAAAATTATTGCAAAGAAATTGGGAGGGATGGAGTGGAGCAGGATCCCCTATTGTAAGTAGTCTAACAATAAGGGAATCTAACAGCTAAGAAAAAAAAGGGTAAAGAATTTTTCCAAAAACAATTGAAAGGTGCAGTCTACATCATTGACTTGGAGGACAACAACTATACTGTAAAGGAAATACAGCAGGCAATCCCTCTCCGCGATGGAGTAATATTTTGTTTTGTGTTTGTAACTTAAAACCAAGTTTTTTTTTTTTTTTGACAATTTACCTTAAAACCAAGTTAATAGAACTCAAACCACCGTTGAATTCCGGTCCAATGGGATATAAGGTTTCCTTGTTGATATTCACCTTTCTATGTCCATTAGTGCACAAGCACCCGTTCTTCTGTTGACTTCATCTTATATGGATAAGAGCAAATCCACTTCATCTTGTACATGGATTGTTATTGTTAAAATAAAAGAATAAAAATAAAAATATTACCTCCAATGAACTCATTATTTCTAAACAAATTTTGATATTCATTATATTGGTTGCTATATATGGCATGAAAAATACAAATGGACATTTTTTTAGCATACATCAAGTTTTGAGAAAATCCAGAAAGAAAAAAGAAGAAAGAAAGAAAGAAGAAGACAAATAAAATAAAAACATGTGTCTCTTTATCAACCATTCATCAAACAAGATGCCAAATAATAGCGCATTATCATTGGAGAAGCATTAGCATTTTATAGCAATTTTCAACCATTCATCACCAAAATATAGCAATATATCAAAATAGCAAGTCCGCTAACCGGTTCTAAATTCTGAATATGAAGTTTGATACAACCTGCTTTTCAAGTTAGTCTTTGGCGAAAAAAATGGTAGTCCAAAGGCTTAAAGGCTATGCCCATTTCCCAACTGAAGTCGAACAGTAATCTCAATTCACTTATTCACTCACGACAAACAGTTTCGGTTCTAAGCGATCACTCTGCTCGGTACTCGCTCTTTCAACCTCCAGATCAAGACAGAAACAAAATGCATTGCATGGATGATAGGTGGCTGTTTTGGTGAAGTTTTGGTTGAATTCATGGGGTTTTAGTATGACTTTGCAGTTTCGTGGAATTGGTGTTTGATACTGTGGATTGTGATGGGGATTGTCGAAGCGGTTTCTGCTTTGGGAGATAGTGTGCTAGCTTTAGCTGAGGAGTTGACAGTGAAGGAACGTTTTGGATCCGACACGTGTACGGCTGTCGATGCGTTGGATTTGGGTGTTGTGTGTGTGTGTTGTGGAATGATTGTTGTAAATAGATGGCTGTGATGTTGTTGGTTGTTAGATAACCAGTATGCTTGTACTATCAACTTTAATAGCTCATTCTTTCCTTCGTATTGTTCTTGTGAGCTAAGCTAGGGGTGTTGTGTTGTCCTTGTACGCTTGCGACTGGGGTTTTGTCCCTGTAAAGACCTGGTGATTGAATGAAGGGTTTTGTCCCATTCTCCCTTCCATCAGTCAATGCATCTTTTGACAACCACAAATAAAGTTCACGGTTTTGACAATGCAAAATGATACCTTACATGGATACTTTGAAGACCCGAGGTTAAATTTCATTGCAGGAACAACTCGGTCAATCAAAGGGGAGGTGTGGGCCGACCACAACCTGATGGCCTAAGAACAAAAACATCCTTCACCTATCATGACCTATCAGGTTATGAAAGAGCAGGAAAAGGATTGATTGCGGAAACAAAGATTTCGAAGAGGGCATGTAAATCAGAATCAACCAGAACACAATGAAAACGCATGGAGTCGTAAACACTTCACAGTAATAAACTGACAGTTCACATTGACGTTTACAGGTAACTACAAGCAGGAGAATAGGGGAGATTGGGCAGTGCCTTACAAGAGACATAGTTTCGGCCATCAATGGCAGGCCACATAGACATCTCAGGTTGAGTAAAATCGGCAACAATTTAATCAAATACATTCTCAATGGAACAGCAAGCAAACGCCGGTTGGAGCAAACTCTTTGATCTGAATCTACAAAAACATTCCCTGGAAAGTCCACTCCTGTACTCTGCAATTCAGTGAGTTAAGATGCCCGGAAAAAAAAAGATATCGACAAGGCAACAGAAGGTCCAGGAGATGTTTCGCCTGGCAACCCAAGAGTTCGCGTTTGAAGCAGCACAGATACCAGGCGGTTGTCAGCTAGGCAGCAAGTTGATGATGGAGATGACTCGTGAAGACAGAATAAAAATGCTAGAAAACCTTTTCGTGCAAGAATCTATTGGATTGGAACAATTTAAACAGAATAAAAGCGCACTTCTCATCCCCAACTTTCTGGCAATACAACAGGGTAACCAAACATGAACTATGTCCATGCAGAACACAATCTGCTGGGACTATAAACCAAAGACAAGATAGAATCCCAGATGAAGAAGAAACAAAGTTTCAACATATCTCACAGTGCCACTCACCATTTAAGAAATGTCTATCAGGTGCCATTTGATCTTTCTGGCTCAAGATTTCAATCGCCTTTAGAAGAGGAGACATCCAGCCTAGCAGAACGGATTGTTGCACAAGTTTGTAATAACTAGCACAATTCTCCAAGGCGGGTGGGAGATCCTGTTCACTATCGAAACTCAAACGATTAAGCTAAAAAATACCTATGGGTACCCTCTAGCAATGAGGTTAGTGTAAGCAATACTTAGGCCTACAGGACGCTAGAAGCCTAGAACATAAGGTTATAAAACATGGAGTATACTAAGCGATGGAACTATAATGAGATGGCAAACAATGCCAGCAAAACAAAGAGTTTCCAGCAAAGCAAAGCAAAAGGAAACAACAACAGCAAAATTTGCTTGTATACTCCGACAAACTAAACTCCTAGCCAAGCATAACAATTCTTAGTTTTGAAACCGATCATACATCCCCAACCCTATATTAATGCTAACCGTTGGGAAAACTCATCATGCTAAGTTCACTCATAACCAATAGAATCATTGAAAAAAAAAAAAAAAAACACTCATAACAAACTAAAGGGTATACAATTGGAGGGGAATAACAAGAGGCAGATACATGCTAGAGCTTTCCTGACCATTTTCCACTTTGTCTGATGATTAAAACATAACATACATGTGAAACTTGGAAGATATTGGAATCAACCTTAGAAGATCAACCCTTCAGAACTATACTAGCCGAGGAAGTGAACAAGCACGAAAACTGTTAAAAGCCAAAGTAATCCCAATTCTAACCAAAGAAACAAATCAATCCTATGTGTACGAGATTCATGCACTCACTGGCAACATAAAAATGGAAAAAACAAAAAACTCACATAAGCAAACAAATCAAAAGATTTGTCGGAATGATCCATTGTGAGATTACAACCATAATTTAAGGGACACATATCTAGTGAGTCCCATAAAACTGTAAAACAAACACAAAAATACTAGCAACTAGTAGAAACTCAGTGCCTCCGGCATTCAAAGAGCAATATCAACACCTTACAAGATCTCAAGCAAGAAAGAAACAAAAAGCAACCTTCAAACATTATACCCCGATCTTTGCTACCAAAAAACCATCACATGGCACGAGAAATTCTTTCCCTCATCCTTTGCTCATACTCAGCATCATCCGTGGGCAACTCAAAGCGACAAACAGGACAAGTATTCCTAATCCCGAGCCAAGGCAAGATGCACTCCCCATGATACTGATGACAACAAGGCAGCTCCCTCACAACCTCCCCGACACCCATCTCATCCTTACACACAGCACACACATTCCCATCCAACAAAGCATCCTCACTCATAACCACCGAATTCAAATTCGCAATCACATTCCTGGACGTAGGTCTCCCCACGAGATTACTCTCTCCCATCCCGAACTGTCCGAACATCATATCATACTCGCCCGCATAAACATAATCATCTCGATCAGCGAAACCGTTATCATCGAACCCCGACTCAATCCCTGCATCGATATCGACGGGACCCATGTTCAACAACACTTCCCATTCCAAATTCCCCAATCTCTCCCTCTCCCTCTCTCTCTCTTCCTCCACCACAAACAAATTCAACTCCGACACGGATCCCTCCGCTTCTTCCTCCTCCTCCATTAAACTCAGAACATCCCCCTCATCAACTCCTCCTCCATCAATCTCCTCCCACTCAAACTCATTCGCATCGTCACCACCAAAACTTCGATCTAACGCTTCCTCGAAATTAAACGAATCATAAAACGACGTTACTGCGATCTCTTCCATCTCCACATCCTGGTCATCGATCCCTACCAAATCCGTCTCCATTCCAGCAACGAGATCTCGTCTCGCCGCGACAACCTCGTCATCGTTCTCCTGGAACACAAACCCTAATCCTAGATCAAGATCAAACGCGTCGACAAATCCGATACCATTGCCTGAATCGGAGACGACAAATTCGTGTGATTCGGTTAGGGTATCGGTTTCGATGCGTTGGTGGAAGAGATCGAGGATGAAATCGGATCGGGAATCGAGATCCGCCATCGGAGAGCGGAGAGGATATGATTTGAGCGATTGAAACGGCGGCGTTTTGATGGGAGAGATTTTTTAATTTTCTGTTGTGCTTGTGTTTTGGGGTGTGTCGGGTAACGAGAGGGTGGTGGTGGGATTTGAGGGTTAAGGCCCGGGTGATGAGATGGGCCGTATTAGCTGTTCCCTCCATCCCCAAAGAAATTGCTTGGGCACCATCCCCATATTGTCGCCCCAACATAGCTTTTGAATTATTAACGTATTGATTAAATATATGTGTTGATGTAAAATTTAACACGCGTATAACGACGTTTAAATATATATTTTTTTTTTATAAATTTATCGTGAAATATCAATGATTATATAAGTTGCGTATTTCAATTTAATACATGTTATGAGACGATCAGACATGTTTCAATATGAAAACGAGACTTATATTCATATGTATAGAATAATACAAAATACGTATGTATTGCATCTTTTATGAGATGAAGGGAGTATAATATAACATTGTTTTAATTCCCTCGGAATGATTATTGGGGTTGTTGATTGTTTTGCCGAAATGAAAAAATCTCATATTTCTATCAGTGTTAGGCTGAGAAAGCATGAAGTTCCTGTGAATTTGAAAGGTTCTTGTGAGAGTACCGCATTCATTAGGTTGTTTAATAATTCCGTGACGAAATCTGAGAGAAAGTCATTGTAGAAAATGATAATATCATTAGCTAGCACTAATGAAGAATAGAAAGCACAGGATTTTGTTCGCATATTTGTGTGTATGCGTGTAACTGTATCTTGTTTTCCAAATCGAGTCGATACACGCATAGTTTTATCTTTGCCTATGTTGATGACGTCGACCGTCTTTGGGAATACGCTTGGTGTTCGGCTGTGTATGATCATTTGGTTGCTTCAATTCCGAAGTTCAAACAAATGGAGACAAAGGCTCCCCAGAGCGGAAGAAAACAAGGAGGTGATGTAAGGTCAGCATACTTGGAGGGTTGTGTATTTGCTCTTTTTGTATGTTTTTCATTTGCAATTCATTTCAACATTTAAGTGGAATACTTCTTTTTGATACATTTTTTTCATTCAAATGTGTTGGTTTATATGCTAAGTTTGGGCGTATGAGCATCGGGATGATAAAATTTTGAAGCTAATCAAAATTGTGAGGTTGTCATGGATGTTTCGATGGGAAGACAAATGGCCCCATCTAATCCCGAGGGCACAAAATAAATTGCTTGGTGATGATGTTTCGGATGAAATTGTGGAGTTCGTCGCATCAAGTAATGAGAAGGCATTGTTGTTGGGAATAGATATTCCTGAAGAACATGAAAAGGTATCTAATTATGTACTTCAATTAAGTGACTTTATATTCAAATCATGGTTTTGTTTGCTATAAATTTATGTTATTATAATGCACTATGATTTTGTGTACTGCATTTCAATTCTTCTTCATTTAAAATCATGATTTTGTTTTCTTTAATTCAATTTTGTTATACTGTAATGTATTTTATAACCATGATCTCCTTTTTTGACAGGCTACTACATTGGTTAGGTGTTTGGATCTTTCAGAGAAAGATTTCATAAAATGACGAAAGCCAAAAATCATTCGAAGGAGAAGGAAAAAAAATGGAGAAAAAAACAAGGATGACAATGTGAAGGAGAAAGGGAAGGGGTCTTAGGAAGGGGAAGGAGAAGAAAAAGGAGGAGGATGTCAGTCAAGGGTTTGAAGCTGATTATTGGATTGATGAGAGTTGAATTGTACCGTAGATGGGATGAGAGTCAAGGGTTTCAAGCTGACTCCATAATTAAGCTAAGCTTGAGCAAAATTCAGGAAGAAGATGATGATGAGTTTGGGAAAATAGAGAGGGCTGGAGAGGGTGAGGTTGAGGGTTGAAAACTGATTGAGGCTGAGGCTGTGGATGAGGATAAAGTTGAGAAGAAACATCAAAAGAAGAGGGAATCTAATGACCGAGTCATACCGCCAAAGCAAACGAAAAAACGAAAGGTTAAGGAGCCTCATGAGTTATTTTGTTGTGAATTTTGTCTCAAAGACAAAAATGATCGATCGCTTTTGCAACACTTTATGAAGAAAGTTGATCACAAGTAAGCAAACCATGTGTTACTTTGATTATGTATTTTTGTTATCCTTCTTGATCGATAAGTAATATCTCATTATATGTATCCATGCATCAGGGCTGTGGCTTAGGAATATGAGGAATATGATATGCGAGGAAGTGACGTCCTTCGCATATTGATCAATGATTCTAAATAGCCTCTTAATGGAGATACCATCAATTTATATTTAAGGTTATTCTGCGACGAACAAGATATCGTTTTTTGGTGAATAGAGATTGCTTTTTGGTGAACGAGTCAACAAAGACAAGGTTGTTATTGTATCGATATGTATTTTAGCCACTTCTTGACAAAACAAGGTGGCATTGAACTCTCATTATTGTGAATGTCAAAGAAAGGGAAATCAAGCATTACAATTTGTTATGGAACTCAAGAACGAACGAAGCTTTGGATGAAGGAGTGGTGAGCAATTATTATAACCTTGACTGAAGCATGTTATGGTGAATTTTTATCATGTTTCAAAAGCTATGTTAACTATGGCTTTTTCTTTGAATAGATAAAATCCATTGCCGACTATATTAACGTGGTTTATGGGATTGAATTCGTTGTGGTGTCTTTGTATGTATATGGGTCGAATATTTTGTAAGTAAATTATGGGTACGTTCGAGAATGGTTGACATGGATGAAACTTAGTCATGGATGAAACTTAGTCATGGATGAAACTGATTTATTAGATCGCAAGACGGGTTGTTTGTATTTGTGTACTGCATGTTTCAATTTAAGTACTACAGCTTATTATATTTTGCATCTTTTTGTTTTGTCCTATATTATTTTATTTTCCTGAAATGTCAAATGGATTATTAATTGAATACTGTAAATTGGTTTAGTCCTATACTTCCAAAAATTCTTTTGTCAACTTATTATATGTAATGGTTAGTGTCTCAGCGTTAATTTGAGATTACAAAGTAGTTTGATGAATTTGTAGTGTTGATCAAAACTTACATGAGTTACATTAGGTTACTTGAATTTTAAATCGAAGATCTTAGTACAAATATAAATATCATGAAAAATTTTAGTCTTGAAAACTCTACAAAAAAGCAACACAATGAAGATGTGTGATTTCATACTATGACAAATTGATTATTATTCAAGACTTACATTGACAATTTTAGTCACATGAACTTATCAAATTCCAAGAAATGTGAAGATCTATCTTGTAAGGTTGATTTATGAGGTTGATAAAGTTGATGTTACCAAATATTAATAAATGTTAGGTTCGATGTGTTACTTCAATCTAAATATCTTGTAAGTATGTATGTTAAATCGATCTAGACCTTTATTCATGTTGATGTAAACATAAATCTGACAAATGTGTATTGCATTTTGTTTCTCGTATCTTGTATCTTATAAAACAGATAAAATTAACTAATTATTTAATCCTTTTTGACAAAGTTGCTCTTCTAATCCAGTAATTTTTGACCAAATTCTCCTTCCAAATTGACAGTTTTTGGACCAAATTACCCTCATTTGTTTCTTTTGTCAACCACCACGCCATCCAACCCTAATTTTCCTTTCCCTTTAGAACCACCCATCGAACTCAAATTCCACAGTTCTACCACATCGAACCATTGGAATCAAGCATGAATGACGGTGCCCATTCCTTCGTTACCTTCACAGCTCAGCATTGTCGTTGTCGTAAGATTCCTCCAATTCAAATTATCGGTTCTGAAAGAAACACTAAAGGTAAACTGTACTCAAATATGAAGATTGTGGATTTTTCTCTTGGTGTCTTCCCAATGAAGAATCGATTTCATCAATCACGACTTCTTTTGGAAACAATTATGGTTATGGATGTATTGCACTAGCCGATAGGATCAAAACTTTGGAGATTGTCATCAGGTTCTTGAAAATGACCATTGTTTCCGTTGTTGCTATAAATGATGTACTTTTTCTAATTGATCTAGTTGTTTGGGTTTGTAATCAAATCTGGTTAATGCAAGTACTCTTTTTTAAACCATGATACAAACTGACAATTTTATACTACAATTGTTACATTGAGAACTGTAATCAAATCATTATATATTGCATGTTTTGCCATATTTAATGGTAGCATATAATAGTATACTGTATGTATTGGTCTATGTACTATAATGTAATAAGGTTTGCATTACTGTAATAAGGTTTTGTATTACTGTAGTAAGGTTCCGCATATCAGGACTTCAACATCATAATAAGTCTCAATGCTGTCAACATAGTAGATAACTCATAATCAATAAATATTGATCATATAATAGAGTCTCATAGTACGACCGTTCACAATAACCGTTAATAAAACAGTACGACAATAGTACTCAAGTGTTGTCATCCTTCAATAAGACATGTTCTCCTGTTATGTCCGCGTCTTATATATCGTGTATATTTGATTGGCCGTAATATAACCTAAGATGAGATTCTTCGTGTCCTTTGACGTCCCGGGTATGAAGAAATATTAGGCAGGATTATCGGCATTTGGTTCTGGTTATGTTGAAAATATGACTTTGGTTGTCCATTCGGCCTATAACTCTCAATTGCACGCACTTGCATGTTTACAAGGAATTTCATTTACCTGCCATGCTTTGAAACTGTAATTCCTTGTCAGCAAGTCCACGTCATGTGTTTTCTCTTGATCAACCACCTCAAATGTTATTTAACTAGCACGAACAAGGCTCAATTCACGATTCCCTTTATATGGTTCAGTTAATTTCTTTTGTTGTGTAGGGCACAACACCAAGTGCTCTTCAAGACTCCTTTCTCGTCTTTCACACATGAGCTTAATGATTTGTACAAAGATCTTATCCACTATTGTTGTGATCTATAGGTGACGAGCATCTCAAATCCAGCTATTGAAGCTTTTTGCCAAATTATTCCTTATAATACCCCATCGATAATCATGAAACAAAGCGTTTGACCAACACTCTGGATTCGAGTTAACAATGAGTCGTTGAGCATTCGGCATCATGCTCAAAATATTGTCCATGTTAATCTTAAATTCGAACATCGTCATTGCATATGCACAATTCTTGAGAACACTACACTAATGTTTTCTTTTACAACTGCGGATACTTTGTTAGTACATGCCATGAATAAAAAAAATCAAGAATTTTTGAATGAAAATGATCAATTATAAAGAGTCATATGAAATAAAGGCTAGAATTCAATTTCTTTCTTGAGATTGTCAACAAGGTGACAAAGATAATACGAAAAATGAGCACCAGAAAAACATAATGGAAAGGTGCGAAGAAGTCCATTGTGACGATCGGAGAAGAATACATGTCGGAGTCAATCTCCACCATTGAAGGGCGACAGAGCATTAACTAGCCGCATGAAAAATCATTCCTAATTCTCATTGTTTTTAGCACTAATGACATCAAAAGCAATCGAAAATATCCCACCATCAGCATCCGTTACGATAGCACTCAAGAGGTAGCCTTAAAACCTACTTTTCAGGGATGTTCCATTCAAGAAGACAACATGTCTACAGCCACTCACTAAATCGATCAAGCAGGCTTTAAAACAAGTGAGCATCCACTTGAACTGAGAAGTACCTGTCATGAGTTTGTACTTTGCTAGGCTTCCTGAATTAGTGACCTTCAAGGTATTACAATACCATCTAAGCTGATCAAAGGAGCATATAGCTTTACCATGGTTTTCTCCCAATGCAACATCTTTGCTACGCCATGCATGATGATATTAAAGCTCGACAACATAATTTTGTTGAATATCAGTGTAACGCCCCAAGATTTTCTATCTAATATCTGCTAAACACGTGGTGTTACCGCCCTCCAAAGTTTCCTTTGAAGCAAGACGACAAGAAATACAAGGGGTTTAAGTATCAGAAACATAGAAACTAGAAATAAATATCCAACTTACATCGTCTTGTATTACATGAAAGTCAACATCTAGAGAGAAAGGCAATATTACAACAAGTCGAATTCATTCATCCTTGCTAAGTAACGGACCCTTTCTCGAATCTTTATTACTTGAAACGAACACGTAACCGTGAGCTCGAAAGTCCAGTAATACAGGATACACGTCTATCTCAGAGGTCCGGCATGCTTATTATATCATGCGTTTCCCATGCACTAACAGGATGCAATGCAAGCAACACCGAGCAATCATATGCCAAGTAAGAACGTATAAATTACACAAAAGATAATATCTCAAGTCAAACAGGTTAATCCTTTTTCCTTCATCAATAGCCTTTATTAGGGTTTTTGAGGCTCGTCTATATTTCGTATCAAGTCATATTAATTCTCATGAGTTTTACATGTTAATGACATGCTCTGTCATGCCATATTGATTCTCATGATTTTTTTACAGGTTAATGACATGGTTTGTCACATCATAATAATTCTTATGATTTTTGCAGGTTAATAACATGGGAGGAGTTACAGCAGAAATTTAATTTTATCAGTATCATCATACTAATAACAATTAAACAAACAGGATGGTCGCTGCAGTCGACCCAAGACGGTTAATGATAACCAAACACGGCCACCAATTATATTTCAATTGATGCATCTATGTGCACGCGAAGGGGGTTTCTATCCCTCCCTAGCTAGTTCGGGACCTGTAACTCTCCGAGTTATTGTCATTTATAGGAATGTCTTCATGTTCAGGTTTTCAGGATTTTCAGGTAGGTAGCATGAAATTAACTGTATTAATTTCATGTACGACAGGATTCAAGATTTTTAAGGTTCTCAAGGTTCTCGAGACTTCATGCGTGTACCATGAAATTTATTACTTAATTTCCATGTACAGTAAACATTTGTTTCGACATTCACATTTCAAGATTTTCATGCGTATAATATGATATTAATCATATTAATCCACGATTAGCAGGCGACTACCATGGCGTTCATAATTCATATTATATTTCGTATCGTTCACTTGAATTTTCAGGATTAGTTCGTTGCAATAAACATAATCCACTAACACAGGATATCATACGTCAAGAGCAAACAAGCAATATTCAGAAATCGTTATTAAAACTCTATAATATTTTACAGGTTGTATCGTTACATTTTTTGCAAACAAATCAAGTCAATCAAGTACATCACAATTTTATTTTTTTATTTATCATGCAGGTACGTGATCACCCAAACACATAAATCAAGTCACGCATAATTTAGGGTAACGATGTGTGTTACCTTGTCATAATTGAAATCCCAAAATTTAATCTGAGGCTCAGTCCTGTTGTTGTATAACGTCAGTACCTACACAAGTAGATAAATGGCATAAGCAATTGAACAATATAATCACGATCATATGTGTATATCCCATATACACATCACATATCTTATTCGCATTTAATGGTTGATTGTAACCATTATGATTTAAAAAATGGGAGGATATTTCCCTCTTGGACTCCTCTGTCCCCAAAGCAGGCAAGAAGCAGCCAACTCCCAAAGCAAGAAAAGAAGCAGCTAACTCAGAACAGTTCCGACTAGGGCTGGCGAGGAGAGGAACTGTCACTGGCCGGATCTAGGTCGCCAGGCCTTGGGCAACTTCAAGCAAATCCGGCGAAATCAAGGGAAGTCGAACGTGATGGATTTTCTTCTCCAAAATTAAAGGGGAAGACGACAGGTCATTGAAACAATTGAAGAAAGCGAAACTGCTATGTCCATTGCTAGCTCCGTCTCACCTCTCGGCTTCTTCTTTATACTGACTGCTGATGGAGATGTTCTGGAGAAGCTGAATCCGTACATAGAGAACGGGACAGTGAAGCCGATACTCGATCCAAATGGACCTTATCCTTTCTACCGGGTAGTCGAAGCCTTCTCTTACCTCGAATCAAACTGGGCAATTAGGAAAGTGTGCTATGCTATCATTCCTATGTTCTCAACTATGCGAAATGAAATAAAAAGCTCTGTTAATAGTAGTTCGACATGCCTTAAGAAAATTTACAAATATGCAACAAGTTATGGGTGTTTATCATTCTGAATAACGAAATCAAAGTGAGAGACGAACTCTTACCCCTTTTCCTGTTTCTGTTCTACTCGTCGCGTTCAGATTACTCGTCTAGATGCTGGGTTAATTTGCGATGTGTTTGAATGTATTTATGTCAAGGTAGTTGAGATTTTTACGAGAGTGGTTGAGATACTTACGGGATTCTCAAAGTTTTGAAAATAAAATCCTATCATATCTAAATATACATATTTTTTCTTTTTAAAATTTCAGGGTATTACAATCAGCCACAATCTGAATTGGCCTATAGCTTGGAGTTTGGCTTAACTTCTTCTTCATAGTATTTGAAACCTATAACGACTTTACTTTAGGATGTCCTCTACTAGAAAAACTAATCTCACAATGATGAGTCAGACTACAACGTCAACTCCCTTGATAGCTTACACCTTGCGGCCTAAACACGCCATTTACAAGCCTCGTTTGGACAAACAACAATTATCTTCTTCCTATTATATTTTTTGAAGATGAAATCACAGTTTATCACAATCACATAGTTTTTAACAATGAATTGAAACTCCCGGCATCACGAAAGATCTCACCTTCTCCTTGAATACAATCACGTCAAGCCTCAATGGAAATGTTCTCAGTACTTAGAATAGTAAGTGTAGCTTGATTCTCATCAAGTGAAAACCTATGAAACACAGGTAAAAGAGGAAAAAAATGAATTAGCCATATTTGTAATAAGGAATAAAAAGCAAAACATATACTGTAACTCATATAATATGAATGAATATGAGCTTCCTATTTTATACTTCATTTTCTTAACTCTGTATTGCAAAATAGAATATATATATATATATATATTGTCTTTCTCCTATTAAACTCTGTCAGATTTCAATCGAGGCAAACTCAAAAAACAAAACTTAAACATCCAAACAACTCACTAAACAACTCTTTTTACTATCTTTTTACCTTGTTTCTTGATGAACGCTCGATGAAGACAATCTTGTAAGGGGAGTGAGGGGAGGATCTGTCTTCTTTGAGGCCACCATTTAAATGATTCCCTTATTTTCACATTGGTGAACATAGCTAATTTTCGACACATCTCCATCATCCGTGAACGTGACATGAGCTTGAAGTTTAGGAGCAATATACTTCAATGTGACCGACATTGGGATGATAGGTGGATATTTGTTCATGAGTTATTCATATACATCCACAAGGGTCATCGATTTGCGTATATTAATGCAAAATAATTCTTCTTCATATCGACATAGAGTGATAGGAATGTGCAATCCCTCCATTGTATAGAAATTGATGTACCAAACTCAAATGTATTAATTGTAATATAGTTAGATTGTTTAGGCTAGAAGTCAAGTAGGAAGTTGCAGTTGAGGTCAGATACAGGAGTGCAGACGGTTGCAGATGCAGAGGGCTGATACAGACCACCTGATGTAGAGTTCTATAAGGACTCTAGATGAACATCTAATATATGTACAAGTAATAGAAGAATTGAAGGCTTCACAAGGAGGATTGAGCTTGCAGATGAAGACCACGATGGCAAGGCATAAAGCTGAATCAGACTGTGCAGACTGGATTGCAGTAGAGATGATTGTCATCATGAGGTCGAAGGTTTGAAGTCAGTCAAAGTGAAGATTCAAATTAAAGTAGCAACGGCACGAAAACTGGGGATAGTGGAATGCCAGCGTTGAAAACGAGATGGTGTCAAACACTAGTGGGAAAGTGACTCTCCAGGAACAGTGGGTTATCTACAAGGAAGGTTCGTTCCTTCAGCCATATAAAAGGGAACCGTTGAAGCTCATTGTGTGTGAGTGTGAATTGTGTAAGAAAAAGGCAAGCATGAAAAGTAATACACATTCAAAAGGCATACTCAAGTGAGCTGAATCGAGAAGATACAGAGAAGAGAAGTATCACTAGTCTGCAGAAGAACAACTCTTGCAGTAGAGCTCAAGATTCAGAGCTGTGCAAAGATCTAGGATCTTCTACCTTTATACAAGTTAGAAAGCTTGTGAAAGGGAGTTTTCTTGTAAGCTGAAAAACAAGAAGATAGTGATATTTCCCTCTTAGGCTGACTACACTGGTCACTAAGGGAAGACTGGACTAAGCTCTCGATTATCATTTGATATCGAGTGTCTGAACCAGTATAAACTCTGTGTCAATTTACTGCTTTCATCATATTGCTTTTAGAACTGCTTCTGATAAATCATCACACCTGAAATAGAGATAAAGACTCAAAAGAGTCATAAATCTCAAATGCAGACGAGATAGTCTAATCTGCAGACTGCCTGAGTAGTCTGCATACTGCACTAGTCTGTACAAGATCATCATTTTGCACAAAAAGACTATTAAATTTCTTATACAACCTATTCACCCCCCCTCTAGGTTGAAACTCGAACCTTACATAGAGCAACAAGCTCAATGTCGAGTGGAAGAAGATTTTTGAAGGTACTGATCACAAAGAAAAATGCAAAACTGAAAGGATTCAATGGATGCCAAGTGTGTTTTACATCAAGCTCAATTGAATGTATTCAAGGGATGCACGTGCTCAAGTGAATGCAACTAGCTCAATGCTTGTGCTGTAATTTGGATTCAATGCTTAGGCACGATGAATTCGAATTTGCATTTCCATGGAGCTACAATTTGGATTCAATTGAATTGAAGGGTGAGTATGGTTAGGATGGGTTGGTGAGTGAATTATTGAAGGAAGAAAATTGTGAAAATTTTGATGAAAATTTCGATCATGGTGGGAAAAGAATAATAATGGTGGAATTGGGTCAACAATAATTGGATTATGAGGGACCATCAAACACAAAAGCAAGATTCCTTTTTTTTTTTTTCTTTTTTGGTTCAAAGAGGAAGTGAAATATAAAGTGGAGAGTGAGTTGTGTGTTAAAAACATTTTTAGGAGTAGAGTCATATAGGTGAAACTCAATTTTGGGATTTATAATCAATTTGCCGAAGAAAAAGAGGAGAAAATAGAGCATTACGGGGAAAACGAGGAGCAAATGTTGGAGGGGGTTCCACGATGGGGGTGCAAACAGCAGCACTCATCCCCAATTAGGAAGAATTTATGTATATTAATATTAATCTTTACACTCTACAAAATTAAAAATTATACTAAAAATTATTATATATTGCCAATAATGACTACATAATATTGATCAAATTATAAAATTATTCTATAATAGATTTTTGTATTCCCATAATTGTTTCCTTTTTTCTTAATAAGAACTTTATTTCATAATACAGTATTCAGCAATTGATAATTATGCCATTAGAAGAATTTATGAATAAGATATTTATTTTTTATTTTTTATTTTCATAATTTTTTTTGCAATATTATCATATAAAATTAAAGAGAATTACCAATTAGTAAATTTTAACTTCATTGCTTATCATTAGCCTATAGTATAAAATTTCTCTTACCAATTAGTTCCATAATTTAAATTAAAAAACTAAATTATTATAATCTATTACAAATTACAATCATCATCAGAAACCCTAATTCTAATCGTCGTCATCAGCAGTAGCCATCGTCCATCGTCACCATCATTTTTGTTTTCGAAACAAATAGTGCGTTTTTGTCCATCGTAGTCGGTGTTTGTCATCGTCAATTCGAAACAAACAATACTCATATAAGCAAATGCATTATCCTTGTCATGACCATCTTCTAAACAATGATTAAAAAAATAAAATAAAAAATCAAGGACGACAAAGGAGACAACGTCGGCCTCTCTTTCATCGGCCAAACAATACGTGGCTTCAATCTCTCCCATATATTGTTCGACTTCGATCCTTCCCAAATAATACACATGGATCTTCCTCGATCTATGAAATTACTATTTAGAAAAAAGAAATTGCTATTTGAAAACTAAAAAGGTAACGCCACGACTCGAAACATTGTACACGTGGCCTAAAGCGCTACGGCTCGTGGCACTTTACTAACGGGTCGTAGCGCTTTAGGCCACGTGTACAATGCTGATCAAAATCCTAAATCACCATCGTTATGGCATTTCTCTCTCGCGACAACGATTTTAGACGAACACCAAGGTGGTGAAACCCAAAATCACAAAATCACATTTCAATCTTCTCAAATTCATTCCATTGTTTAACCTCATCACTTATTTTAGGTAAATTATATTTGAATTGTTTGATTTGTTATGATTTTTGAAGATGGTTTTGATTGTAAGAATGATTGTATGGATTTGAAATTTTTGGGGATGGTATGAACGAATTGATGTTTAGGGTTGGGAATTTATTGTTGCGGTTGATGTTTTTTGTTATGGTATAATGATTTTTTGGGTTTGAATGGATTAGGGAATGGATTGTTGCGGCTTGGGGATTGCTGTAGTTTGGGGATGGAATGGATTGGTACTGTTCATTGACGGTCGGAGTATTGTTCACGGCCTTTCTTTTTCTAGAGATATGTTGAAGGTGATGAAATGTAATGTTTAGACAGGATTGAAATCTATAGGGAGTAATGTAAACTTGATAAAAGTCACTAGAAAAGTTTGTAACTTATAGCACTAAAAGGTATTATTATCAAATATACTGTTTTTGTGCTTTTATAACACAAGAGCTCATGAATAAGTTGCTTTTTTTAAGCGTTCGTGGGTTTACCGAGTAATGATAAGGTTTTAACAAGAACATAAAATCGATTCTTAGAACTACTAGTACTTTCTTATGCTATATTGCGATCGACGGCTATACTAGTATGGAAAACAAGAACCACTTAATTGTTTCCGTCATGAACTAGTGAGGAAAATAGGAGTAGATGTACATGAAAATAGAACAAATCTTTTCAACGAAAAATTAGTAAGTCTAGAAAACATATGGGTTAGGGTTGATGAAAAAATGTTAGATAGATCAATTTTGATATGTCATGATTTCTTATATGTATTATTTGTAGTTATTGATATCTAGCACACAAGAAATGTTATTTGCAAAAGCTGTGGGAATTGTTTATGTTTGTTGGTGATTTATTTTGTTGCGAAATAATGACATATTTTAAGTTATTGCTGTCTATTTCTTTTTATTAGTCATTAATTGATTAATTTTAATGTAATAGGTTTCATGGAGCATGATTTGGTTGCTGGTCCCGAGGTTGTGGACCGTCTTCCTCAGTAGGCGACACATCGGTCACAATGACTATGGACCGACACGGCCTATGATGGGAGATTACAAGTACGACATTCCGATAGGGAGCTGTTCGAGGATTATCACCCTCGGGTGAAACAATACTTGGTTTATCTTCGGTTGTACGGGCAGTACACTATTGACAGATTCCCTTTCGAGTCAGAGCTCATCGGTGCTTTTGTGGAGAGATGGAGACCGAAGACGCATAACTTCCACCTCCCATCGATTGAAAGGTTGTATATTGTGATGAGGCTTCCCCTGTGGAGGGGTGGTCGTCGTACACTTAGCGGATGCTCGGTGTCCATATACAACCCGAGAGCGATCCGGACCCATGTCGGAGTCCCATATTTGGACAGTCTTCCTGGAAGACATGCTGCGGGACCATCCAGTGACCTACAATAGCAACGAGGAGACGGTTGTTCGACGAGCCTATTGATAGTGGGCGGTTCTCTGCTCCCTGACAAGAGCAACAACCTGGTATTGTTGTTCTACCTCCAATATTTGGAGGATTTCGATGTTTTTCGGGACCACTGACAGCTTTGCATATCTTCTCAAGAGACCTCTAATCAGATATTCGGACCGATACATATCCTCCATATCTAGATCTGGGAGAGGTTTGTCGAGCTAGCCCACGTATTTTCCCGAGCCGCCTAGGGGTTGCATGTGGTCCGGGTATAAACAGTTCAAGGAGGTGGTTGCGAAGAAGATACATAAGGTCCGTGGTCATTTGGACCTACTCACGGAATACAAGTTCAGATGACAGTCGTAGGTACGGGGCTTAGATCTCCCTGCTTACTGTTGATCAGGTAATTTATCGTCACAGTTCTTTAAGTACTATTGTCGAGTGTATTTCACTTTATACTAGTCCTAATAAAAAAAATCAATTATTTGGTGCTCAAAATACGATTAATATATCGTGTGTATATGATTAATCGTAATCAATTAATACTGTTTGATATATGGTTAATAGTTTAGTAGTTGTTTTCATATATAATTAATTTTTAAAACTAGAAACATATTTTATTAATCGCATTTTTGTGTTAATTGTTTTTTATGCAGTAGTATTTCAGAAATGATAATGAATCATATATTTTGCAAATACACCGTCCAAAGAATAAAATAAGAACTTTACGCACTGTCACAAACGTAATGAATTCCATGTAAATATCTCAAACATTAATAAACTGAAGAATGCTATTGAGTGGAATCATGCACTATTTTTTCTTTCTGAGAATGATTGAGTTGCTTGTTATTTTTATAAGTAAAAATTAATATTTAGATTTATTGTGTATGATGATGCATGTTATTATACAGTGAATATTTTATGCAGTATTTTCATATATAATTAATTTTTAAAACTAGAAACATATTTTATTAATTGCATTTTTGTGTTAATTGTTTTTTATGCAGTAGTATTTCAGAAATGATAATGAATTGTATATTTTAAAAATACACCATCCAAAGAATAAAATAAGAACTTTATGTACTATCACAAACGTAATGAATTCCATGTAAATATCTCAAACATTAATAAACTGAAGAATGCTATTGAGTCGAATCATGCACTATTTTTTCTTTTTGAGAACGATTGAGTTGCTTGTTATTTTTATAAGTAAAAATTAACGTTTAGATTTATTGTGTAGGATGATACGTGTTATTATTATACCGTGAGTATAATAATATGTATTGGAATATTTGGACGTAGTCATTAAAGATCGTTGCTTTAGGGATTTCTGATTAAGTGGGAGCCATGTTAGGTGAAGGGAAGATCAAGATCGAGAAATTCGATAGGACGAATTTTGCATTTTGGAAGATGCAGATGGAAGCCTACATTTATCAAAAGGATCTTTATCTACCGTTAGAAGGTGAGAAAGGCAAGCGTGATAATATGGATAAGAAGAAATGAGAGTTGTTAGATCGCAATGCTTTGGGTGCGATTCGACCTCTCATTGTCATCAAAGGTAGCCTTTAATGTTTCCAAAGAGAAGTCCACCGAAGGTTTGATGAAAGCGTTGTTGAGGATGTATGAGAAGTTTTCTGCGACGAATAAGGTATTTCTCATTGAACGCTTGTTTAATATGAAGATGAATGAAGAAATATCAATGGTTGAGCATGTGAATGATTTTAACTCGTTGACGAATCAGTTGGAGTCCCTTGGAATAAAGTTTGATGATGAGGCATTGGTCTTCGTGATATTGGCGAGTTTTTCAGAAGTTGGGATAACCTTGTGATGGCTGTTAGTAATATGTTAGGGGGAAATAAACTCAAATTTGATGAATGAGGATACATGAAGGAAGAGTTTCTCATTTTCTGAAAGTTTCGAAGGTGTCTTGAATATTGAAGCGTGTGCTAGGTCTTCAAGGAGAGACCACGGACAAGGTAGGGATCATGCTCATTCTAAGAATGGGTATAAGAGAAAAATCACGTTTTATAATTACGATATGAAGGGTCATGTGATATGCGTATCCCTAACATTGAAGAAGAATGAAGAGAAATAAGACGAAGGTAAGGACATAGTTGGATCCTTTAGTGATGATGAAGCTTTGATTTTGTCATGTCGATCTAAATGCGACTGTTGGATTTTGGATTCTAATGTTGTGTGTCATGCTATTTCAGATAGGAGTCTGTTTGATACATTTGAGCCTTGTGAAGTGGTTCGTTGTTAATGAGTAATGATGTAGTTTGTGAAGTTGCAAGAATTGGTTCTGTCAAAGTGAGGATGATTGAGTATGTTTTTCGTACCCTTGGGGATATTTGGAATGTTCCGAGTTTGAGAAAAAACTTGATATCGATGGGTCGACTTGTTTTTCAGAAACTACAATTTATCAGTTTGAGAAGAAAGTATGAGAGTGTATAGAGACACGCTGGTGATTATGAAGGCTCGAAAAGTCAATAACCAATTTGTGTTGGGAGGTGAGATAGTTGGACGCAGTGGAGCAATTACTCTGTTGAGTGAGAGTTTAGACCTACTGAGTTCTTGCAAGGGTGGGACAAGGAAAAGTGTGAGCTTTGTGGAAGTGCTGATAGAGACTCCTGAGGTCAAGAGTGATCGTAGAGATGAGATTGTGAAGAAGGCAACTGTGAAAGAGTTGAGTGATAGAGGCTGCAGTTAGTTGACGAGGAAAACTGGTGAGTATGGAGAGTTTCCGAGACGACTGTGTACAATAGCGAAAAGCAACGTTGTATAAGGAATTGATGTGTATGAATATACTCATGGTTTTCTAAGTTAATTTTCTTTGTTTAGCATGTTTAGTGTTGTTTCCTACATATTTTTGGTTTAGTTTTAGTTTTGAAATGTTGGTACTATTGTTTGCATGTTTTCATTGTAGATTTGATAGAGAGAAATAACTTTAGGTGTTCGTGTAAATGGATGGAAAAGACTTGAAGCTGATCGAAATGAAGTGTGATGATTTGATGATCTTTGAAGGTGATTTCTATGATTTCTGGTGATGCTAACATGCATTACATGATGACATTGATGCTTGAGAACGTTTAGAGCTATTTTAATTGTAGATAAATCATAAATTTTTAACGACGCATAGACGATAATTCAAGGTCATTTTGAAGATATAAACGATGTCATTTGATGATATGAACGCTACATGAGGAATACCATTTATCAAAACGGAGTTCGGAGCGAAAAATGCTATTTTCGTGTCGCCATCCGTCGAAGCAACCCCGAGTACGGACGCCTTTCCCCGACCTTCCTAACGCCTTCTCCGAACGCATCCAGCCTTGTCCGAGTCGGAATCGGTCATCAACAGCTGACGACGACAATCCCGACCTTGACAACGCCCTCTCGACACCTCCTTGCTTTTGTCGTCGACGCTGGCGTACGCAGCCGCCCTGTCTAGGATCCTAACGCTGCCCTGCCCTTCTCCTTTCACTGACAGGCGGCTGTTTTCCTTGAGTTAAATAGTTAGGGTTATGTGTATGGTGTGTATTTGTTACACATATATACTTATACGTTATTTAAATTATTATGCAAGGACACTTATATTAGTTAATTCGTATCATAGGTACGAACGATACACAGGAGCACGATTAAGCTTGGAGTTATTTGAAGAATTTTTCTGATTCTTAGAATATGACGAGGTAATACACATCGTTATCCTGAATTAAATTAAATATTTGAGTGTGCGTAGTTTGAATGGTGTGAAGAGAACGCTACAAGAATATAACGTATATGATTAATCTCATGTCACATGCCTGAACTCTTGAAATATGAACGCTGTAACAATCACCAGCTGTACAAGAAAATTAATGTAATCAATTTCATAATACATGCTTAAAAATTCTGAAAATGGTCGAGCATCCTGAAATTTTGAACATGAAGAAACGCTTGTAAATAACAATGATTGTGAGAGTTATGATTCCAGACTAGCTAGGGAGGGAGAGAAACCCCTTCGCGTACAGCAGCGGTATCACCACAAGTGATGGTCGTGTTTGGTTATCATTAGTCATCCTGGGTCGACTGCAGCGACCATCTTGTTTGTTTAATTGTTTCTAGTACGGCAATACTAGGGAACAATTGGAGATTCTTGCTGTAACTTCTCCCATGTTATAAACCTGTAAAAACCACAAGAATCAACATGACTTGACCTAAAATGCACGAAGAGCGTGTTAATAACCTCTAAAAGTCACAAGAATCAACATAACATGAAAGAATATGTCGTTAACCTGAAAAGATCATGAGAGTTAATATGATTGCAATTATTAAATTGTACATACTTATATAGTCCTATTTGGCATATGAATGCTCGGTATTGTTTGCATTGCATTCTATTTGCGCATGGGAAACACATGATATAATAAACATGTCGGACCCTTGGAATGGGCGTGTATCTTGTGTTACTGGACTTTCGAGCTCACGATTACATCTTCGTTTCAGGTAATAAAGAATCGTGGAACATATCAGTGCATATCGACGATGAATAGATTCGGTTATCTGTAATGTAACGTTTATATTTTCGGACATATGGAATTCATGTAATTAAGACCTGTAAGTTGAATATTTCTTGTTGTGTCTTATGTTCCTCATACTTATATCCTTTGTAATCCTGTTGCTTTACTTCAAAGGGATTTTGGAGCGGCGATAACGCCACGTGCCTAGCATGTTTTGAACCGAAAATCACAGGGCGTTACACAAACATGGAGATCGAGGTCGAAGACGAGCTGCTAGTAAATCAGCTCAATGATCTCCTCCTCCTCCTCCCCCTGGTGTAACAAGTATTGGAGTAATAGCATGTAATGTCCCGGCCAATCCTCGCTACCGGGTTGTTACACAAAAACGTTTTCCAGACTCAGGACTGACCCCACATACCAACACTAGTCCTTTCAGTGTGTTTTGTCCTCATTTGCAAACATCCCGAGAAACTTTCGAGGAAGTCATCCAACTACATTAAGCACGCTTAACTACAGAGTTCTAAAGTGATGGGCTACCGAAAAGAAAGATATACCTTGTTGGTATAGGTAGTACTATCAAACCATTTAAGCAGGTCTTTACATAGCGAGGAATCGTAGTTGAGCTGTAAGGTGAATAATAGGTGTGAACCTGCAATTGGCTCTAGAACCGGCGGTGGGTGAGAGTCTAGAAGCTATCAGATTAGGATTAAAAGCGGCAAGTACCGTGGGCATGGAACGTATCATCCTTGAATCGGACTGCCAAGCCGTGGCTGGGATGTTTCGAGATGGAGTTGATGACTTATATGCAGGGCAAGTTAGTTGAAGAAACCTTATCAGTATTGCATTAATTTCTCCAAGTGTAGAAAGTAAATCATGTTGCGCACGAATTAGGTTCGTATGTGTCTCGTTGTAATAGGTTTGGGGTCTGGTTTAACGATATTCCCATGTATATCCTAGACCTTTGTAAACCGGACATCAATGAGCCTTATTCCAAAAAAAAAAAAAAAAAGGGAAAAAGAAAAATCTTGTAGTTGAAGAATAAACCATACATCCAATTTTTTATTCCATAGGCTCGCATACATGTATTATGTCACGATTAGCTAGTTCCTCACTTATTGTTATTGAATTGATAACGATCAGTCCAACAATGTTACTGGAGAGTTACAAATTCATAATAGGATCTTTAATCAAGCGAGATATATCCCTGTTGTATCATCTTTTGCATATCCCAGTGCAGATACTGGCAATGAAGAGTCCAGTAGCTCCACCCGAATGTTGCTTGTCCATAGACGGCGATCTGTGCTGCTGCAAACCTCTGGTAGTCTTGATGGTTCGCACCTTGCACAACCCACTCTGCCACCCATTCTCCTGCAATGAATCATATGACAAATTCAAGATCTTGATAAGAGAAAGCATTATATATTTGCAACTGGTGCACGAAGTGATTTCCCCTGATCTAAGTTGCTAACTTACCGACAAAGGTAAGTGGACCGTTTTGAACGTTGATGTAGCTCAAATCCCCAGTTCTGTTATTGTTAATGTAGTCAATGTTCTGTTGAACAGTCATGCCCTGGAAGTTGCTGCTATAAAGGTTGTAGTAGTGGACGTCCAACACGACCTTCGTCCAACCATTGTTCATGATCGTGGGGTAGAACTCCTTGGGATCAGCAGGCCCTATACGAGCCGACAGGATGACGTATGCTTGACTCGAGTATTTTCGTACGGTTTGGTAGCCGTCTTGGTAGTACTCATTCAAGCTGTTGTATGTTACGCCTGGCGCTAAGGGTTCATTGATCAGTTCAACAGCAAGGAGAGCACTATTATTTGCATATCTGCAAGTATACTAAAAATATCAGTCGACTGCGGAAGGATCAACTATCAGCTTCAATCATCCTCGACGATTGCACCCTTATTCATAGGAATGCCAATAACTTGGCATATTCTGTATTGTTACCTTTGCGTAAGAAAGTCTATGACTCCAACTGTTTGTTGTATGTTAGCTTCGGATGTTCCCCAATTTTGAGACCCATCCCTCGTTGCACTGTGGGCTTGACCGTTTTGTGAACCGGGAGCTGCATGTAGATCGATTATAACTTGCACTCCATATTTCCTGTTGAGAACAATACAGCACCATACTCATAAGCATTTCGAAATTGACTTCATTGAATCTTGTTGCTGATAAAAGAACTGATACGAAGATTAATTAACACATACCCTGCCCAACTGAAGGCATTGTCCAAGGCATTCAACGATCCTCCGACAAAAGGATTAGGGGGATTCGGGTCGCTCGCTATCCACCAGCCGACTGGAATCCTCACCGCATTTAACCCGTTTTGGGATATGAATTGGAAGTCACTCTCAACCACGAATGTACCCCAATGATTCTAAGATACACAGAAAATAGTCATTCTTACATTGCGCAAGTGACATAGTTTTACGAGTATTTTTTGTGAATGAAATACTGGTTTGGTGTTCGAACTAGCTGAACTATCACCAATATCGGCCTACCTGCATAACCTGTTCCGCTTGCGAGCCCCATCCGTTTGTGACTTGATACTCCCCTTGTATTCCTCCGAATGCCGTCATGTTAAACACTGATGGGTTATTCCCCCAATTGTTATCCCCGAGATAATCTGCTGTGACTTGATTCGGATTTTGAGCCTGAAATTGCATCCTCAACCATTAGAGCATTTCCAAACATGATATATACAGACGGTATTAGAATTTCAGTCACACAAATATACCTGAAGATAATTTCCATTTGGAGCCTTGATTCGGACTTGATCCCCATTGTTGGGATTCCTAAAAACCTGAAATGTCTCGGAACTTCCTGGATTGGTCGACGTCGCTATCACCTTGTTGTTATTGTATACACCCCAAAACTGATTGTGGAAGACCTTGAACTGGAAATGGTCTTGGTCTACTCTCCATAGCTTCACAAAGTCATGAAGTTGAATAATCATGAATTGAACATACAACAACAACAATAACGGTATTCCCATCATCAACAAGTTAGTTGCATAAAGCAGAGAAACTGTTTTTCGATATCCCCAGAAAAATTGTGAAAGAGAGCACAAAAGACGTTAACTAGCTGGGTGCAACCATATTAACAAAAAAACATGGGATACCCGAAAAGTTATGTATCTTGTTGCCGAAATGTTTGACACAATGTCATGCAACTTGTCCTACAGGCTCGTAAAATCGATTTACTAATTGAGAAACTTACTTTAAAAGTTTCCCATCCAGAAGCAGAGGTTCTGTTTGCAACAATTATCGTGTTTCCGCCATTCCCAGCGCAGAGATACATGCCAGTGCTCACACATTGAAACTGAACTTGTGTCCCATCCTAACAGACAATATGAACAATTTATCGAACTGCAGCACATACCAGCAACCTACAGTAAACAGCGTTGCTGCTGCAACAGTTTTCAAAGCAATCATATGCGTAGAATGCATACCAACATGTCTCCATTGGGAATGCCTTGAAACAGTTGAGGGGTCATCCATCCTTCAGTGACGAGCCAACCGCCGAGATTAACTGCTTTGATGGGTAAGCTCAGTGAGCAAGGTAAAGTGATGAACAGAGAGAAACAGCATAACACTGCAAACATAGACAAGGAAATTTTTTTGTTGGACTTCATTATTAATGCTTCTGTGGTTTGAAAATTCCAAAAAGAAATGATTTTGTTGTTTGATTATGAGGATGATAAGACAAAGCACAAATATATATAGGGAGAGTAAACGTACAACAGTGTAAACTTTAGATCAGTTGAAAGTTTCAAAGTTCCATAGTTTCAAAGTCGTCTCTTTAGCTGATTAATTTACAGTGTCATCTTATACTGTTTAATTAACCCATGTTTTGAATAATCAATAGTGCAGCAACGTGATGGTGGTACCAATTTCTGGATCCGATAGGCCAATAATTTGTGGCAAGCAAAAAACTAAAATCTTGACCATCATATCTCGCTAACTAAGTTTATTTGTGATTAGCTGCAAATCCAATAACTCCACAGTTTATTCACCCTTTTGTGTTCCTGTCTAATAAGTTTGACACAAGCCTCGTTGGCTCGAATCTTCATTTCCTACGGCTTTAAGCAAATTTTAGATGGCCTAAGTGATTGCGGAAACCATTACTTATAACAATGGTTTAATTAACAAATGGTTCGTGATTGGACTTGAATACCTTGTGGTCAGAATTAGAAATAGAAAGCATATTTCGAAAGACCATACTTATGACGATGTTGAATATGAAGTTCATGATCTTCTTCTTGCATACCATGTATACATAATACATGTATACGACATGCTATACATAGCTTAGAGTGGAGCCGTGCCATGCACGTTAAATGACAGTGTAGTCAAGATGGCTTCTAAAATATATATTTTATACTCCAACCTTTCACTATAATTTTATTTATTGAAACAACTGTTTTAGTACTCAAATTTTGACATGGAATCTATATTTTACTAAAAGAAGATGGTAAAATGACAAAATCCCTATAAGCATCGTGCTTCCATTGATTTATGAAGTGCGCAATTTATGCTAAAATCTATCTATCTATGTATTTGTTGGAGTCGAAAGTTGTGAACGGGGTTAGGGTATACTCAAGCTGTAAGTCATGACTTAAGTCCCATAGGCCTTAGATAGCCTTTTTGGCCCCACCCCTTTTTGCATGGCTTTCTTGAGGAGACTATTTCGTGATCTTCTTCTTGCATACCATGTATACATAATACATGTATACGACATGCTATAGATAGCTTAGAGTGGAGCCGTGCCATGCATGTTAAATGATAGTGTAGTCAAGGTGGTTTCTAAAATGTGTATCTTATACTTCAATCTTTTACTACATTTTTATTTATGCAAATAGCAGTTTCAGTACTCAAATTTTGACATGGAATCTATATTTTACTAAAGGAAGATGGCCAAATGACAAAATCCCTATAAGCATCGTGCTTCCACTGATTTATGAAGTGAATAATTTATGCTAAAATCTATCTATCTATGTATTTGTTGGAATCAAAAGTTGTGAACGGGGTATACTCAAGTTGTAAGTCATGACTTAGGTCCCATAGTCCTTTTTGGCCCCACCTCTTTTTCCATGACTTTCTTGGGAACACTATTTCATAAATTTTCTTCTTGCATACCATGTATACATAATACATGTATACGACATGCTATACATAGCTTAGAGTGGTGCCGTGCATGTATACATAATACATGTATACGACATGCTATACATAGTTTAGAGTGGTGCCGTGCCATTCACGTTAAATGACAGTATAGTCAAGGTGGCTTCAAAAATGTGTATCTTATACTCCAAGCTTTTACTATATTTTTATTTATGGAAACAGTAGTTTTAGCACCCAAATTTTAACATGTAATCTATATTTTACTAAAGAAAGATGGTCAAATGACAAGATCCTTATAAGCATCGTGTTTCCATTGATTTTCGAAGTACGTAATTTATGCTAAAATCTATCTATCTATGTATTTTTTGGAGTCGAAAGTTGTGAACGGGGTATACTCAATCTGTAAGTAATGACTTAGGTCCCATAGGCCTTAGATAGCGTTTTTGGCCCCACCCCTATTTCCACGGCTTTCTTGGAGAGACAATTTCTTGATCTTCTTCTTGCATACCATGTATACATGATACATATATATGACATGCTATACATAGCTTAGAGTGGTGTCGTGCCATGCACGTTAAATGACAGTGGAGTCAAAGTGGCTTCTAAAATGTGTATCTTATACTCTAATCTTTTACTATATTTTTATTTATGGAAACAGCAGTTTTAGTACCCAAATTTTTACATGGAATCTATATTTTACTAAAGGAAGATGGTCAAATGACAAAATCCCTATAAGCATCGTGCTTCCATTGATTTCTGAAGTGCGTAATTTATGCTATATCTATCTATCTATCTATGTATTTGTTGGAGTCGAAAGTTGTGAACGAGGTTGTGAATCCGAGCGTTTGTGTGGTGGAGATTGGTCTGTGGGTCGAGATCTTGCTCGATATCTGACATCTGCAATCACACAAGGATATAACAAACCGGTTAGACGGACCCGAGGTTGTGGGGACCGATTCCGATGCTTAAATCAATAACGGTCTAAAATTTCATTAAATGACGCCTCAATTACATAAAAGCTATACTTCATGATTTAGTCATAAGAATTAAGTTACGTTCACTTATACATTACTAGTTTAGAATCTTTTGATGCACTCAATCATAACTCCGAATATTACCTTTGTTGGGGAATTTACATCTTTTTCTAAGATTAGAATACCTTCACACATAAACTATATCTAGCATTAACTCTTAGATCACACTTCTCCTTAAAGTCTTGATTTAGTCATAAGAATTAAGTTACGTTCACTTATACATCATTAATTTAGAATCTTTTGATGCACTCAATCATAACTCCGAATATTACCGTTGTAGGGGAATTTATATCTTTTTCTAAGATCAGAATACCTTTCTCATATAAACTATATCTAGCATCAAATCTTAGGTCGTGTAACAAAGAAAAAAAGAAAGACACAAAAATAGTGACAGTGAGCTATAGGATCTCAATAACGTGTCGGCTCCCTTACCAGAGGTTACACGAGAGAAGAAAATAAGAAAAAAAAGAGAAAATGATCACTTGGATTCTTTATTCAAGTACTCTAAAATTATCATGCCAATCTGATATTCATAATTATCATCACAAGCATACCAGTGATTCATCTTAGTCACATAAGCACATTTAATATCACATAATAACGCTCAAAACTATGCATCCGTCGGCACTCCAAACATTATCAACGTCATTTACTATCGTTATACCTTTTATGGTACGACAGTCAAGACCTCCATATCAAACAAATTGAGATAATGACACTATGTCATGACAGATCCCTAGTCCAAGTCTCACGCAGTGATGCACTCAAAAGTTCACTCAAGACTTTGTTATACTTATCATTATATCAATCACACAGAAACGACAGACAATAGATACCCTCAATGTTATAATCGTGTCCTTGGCAAGACTTATTCAATTTCATAAGTAAGCTCTCTTTATCTTTAGTAAAAAGGATATCCGCGAAAAGGTATCAGCCAAACCGGAGCCCAGGGTCTCTATAGTGAGATACCCTCATATCAAAACGACCTCACAGGATCGATGAAAGAATATCACAACCAAGTCATTGTATACCACATGCGATAGACACAACGCTCTTTGTGTTTATACGACGGAGTTATCTCACCAATTTATGGATTTACACCCCTTTCACACATTCATCCTCATCATACTAGCAAACAAAGCATAATACACACCTTGCAACAAACACTCCAAAGCACTCAATATTTAGCACACAGTACACAATAGTTGCAGTCATTATTTTACGTCAGCCATAATTAGTGACTATGTTCAAAGATTCTATTGCATATTATTATACTCACTGTATAACAATACGCATCGTCACACACAATAAATCTAAACGTTATCTTTTATCACAGTTTATCATATGCACACGTTCAGCCTCGTCCTTAAGTGAAAACAAGCAGAGTCTTCGAGTACTATAATATAATAGGATACGCATATTAAAGCATACACTCTTATGAATGATTGTTAATGTTATGAAGTTAAGCATGTTTATTTGTACTTTTTGAAAAACCGCCATGTTAATATTATGTGGTGGCGCCAAACTTTGAGAAAAGTCTTTTGATACTTATTATGATAGTATATGATGATGATTTTATGTATTTTTCATAAACAGAAGTGTGTGTAAACATTTAGAGTTGTTTCGGAGTCAAAACAGTTCTTGCTTATCTCTTCTCTTGTATGATAAGGAGTGTTTTTATGTTTGTATGAACTTCTTCAAGGAGAAAAAAGCTTATAGTTATAAAAAAAACAAGCCTTTTAACATCGCAAAATAAATTATAACGTACGATTATTTACTATTCACTTTAATTATCGTGAAACAAAATTTTACACAATTTTTCGGGTCATTACCATATTTTTATCATGATTTTGACAAACGAGTTTTGTAACCCCGTTGTATAAATTATGATGTTCACTAGTATTCTCCAATTTTTTGGGTGTTTACATTATCTGCTTAGGAGTAACATCAGGCTTCTATACGAAGCCAGTGGCCGCCTTGAATCCACGGGCTGTCTCTACCCACATACTTGGACTGGGCCACTTACGCACCTGATCAACCCTCTCTGCGCTTTCAGCGGACCAGCAACGCAACGCACCAGGGGATCCTTATCTGCGGCCCAACATCCCAGCCCAACGAACCATGGGCTCTGATACCACTTGTTAGGATTCGGGGCTCTAGGATTCGGGGGAGAGCCCAAGGGGAGAAAACCACGTCCCAACCGGACCTGAGTAGAATACACATATGGACTGGGCCCAGCTGCTAACCCAAAAGCCTAAGCTAATGGGTTATGGGTTCCTCATATATATATTCTACTCTTTCTGTTTCTCAATGGTCGATGTGGGTAAACCTGCTCACACATATCCTCAACAACAAGGCCATGAGACCTCGATCGGTATTAACTCGAAACTTGGTTTGTTTGAATAATCTGAGGTCCTTTCTCCTTATCTTTAAGGCTTCCCGTGGATCAATAGGTAGCTCCACACCTCGGATGGATGCTCATAAGCTGTCCATCCAAGTTTGTGAGTCCTCAACCAGGGCGATCTCCTTTCTCAAGTTGGCTGCCCTAGACTTGATAATCGTCTTCGTATAGTACCTTATTTTTCTCAGTTTTTGGCCTTCAGAATACTCCTACTCAACTTATTAGCTCTAGTAGTAGTAGTTCTAGTTCAGGGTCTTTTGATGGTTCTAATTCAGAATTCGTTCATGGCAGGGAGGAGATCACATCCATCCCGCAAGTCGCTAGTCCTAATCCCACTTCTGTCCCTTTGGATGTCGAGTTTACTCCTCACAGAAATGAGTCAGTTCTCTCCACTTCTGCCAATAATCTGGCATCGATGCTTAGAAATATAAGCTCCTACTCGGAGGAGGACCTTGGGTTGGGGACCGAACCATACGCTGAGGACAGACTTCAATCCGAGCATATCGAACTTTCTCTTTGTGCGCTTGTTCTATCTCCACGGCTTCAACCTTGGAGATGTTCACCAAATTTGCGATCCCCGATGACATATTTCTTCTAGTTCCAGGCTATCGTGTAAGTGTTTAGTACGAGTCTAGGGCCCATCCTTTCTACACTTTTACACTAAAGGGCGGTTTACGGTTTCCTCCCCATCCCTTCATAACAGTCTTCATTCATTAAACCGAAATGTGTCCCTCTCAGCTCACCCCCAATAGCTTCTTCATTATGGTCAGCTTCTTGTTAGCATGTCGCCACATAGGGATCCCGGCTCGCGACATAACCATCAGTCTCTTTTTCAACTTCGTTCGTTTTAAAACCAAGTCGTGGTGGTGGTGTCTCGCCTCCCTTCCCGACAAGAAGATAGTGGACAAGATTTCAGAGAACCAACACGGGTGGAAAAATCAGTTTATGTTCGCTACCTGAGACGATGGGTAGTTCGGGGGCTTTCCCACTCGTTGGAGAGCCAACCCGAACCTGGATGCCTTTCATGGGCAAAGATGTCAACAGACGAGAAACAGACTGATGACCGAATCATGTCATGGAAGAAGACTCCTTGACGGGAGCTCTTCGATTGTAAAAGACTGGTCAAGAACGAAGCGGAGTTGGTTAGCTATGGTTTTGGTTCTTGCCTTCCCATAGATCTAGCTTAAACTTGCCACCTTTAAACTCGTTTCCTAACGGTTTTAGTATTATCTTTTTCACCTCATGCGAAGATGCTTTCCTTGGCCGAGCTTGCTGAGCTTAGGAGGTTGCTGAGCTTCCATCCTAGCCTCAGCAACAGACGGCTACAGGTGTTGCTGTCTGGGAGGTGAAGGGACCATCTGGTGTACGGTCTCCCACTAAGGTTCCCAAGAGGAGGAAACGAGCTGAACGGGAGGCCTCTGAAGGTGACACTTTCAATGTTCCCGACTCTTCAACTACCACCGAGAGGGATGCGGTATCCAGCGAGCCGTTGCTCATTAAGCCCTTATCCGCCGACTCACCTACTGAGAGAAGAGGGATCCCATGGGACGTTG
The DNA here is from genome assembly GCA_001925005.1 of Drosera capensis. NCBI lineage: Eukaryota > Viridiplantae > Streptophyta > Magnoliopsida > Caryophyllales > Droseraceae > Drosera > Drosera capensis. Next base: position 56,899 of record LIEC01007749.1, read on the forward strand.
TTCTTAACTCGAAGGGGTTATACTAGTGGCCGGCCTTCAAAATCCACTCTCCTTACCCGACCAGCGATATCATGGATCCCAACATAGAAAACTAACATCTACCGCTCTTCTTCGTATTGCCACCTCGACTTGTTATGTTTACATGACAGGTTCGACGATCGAGGTGACATGAAGGGTCTGGTTCTGCCCCATGACCAAAATGCTCTCAGACATGAAAGATCGGGGGGCCCTGGTGAAGTCGACCTTCAACAACTTATATAGGGTAACCACTGTTTGATCTAATCTTGATATGGAAAACACGCGTGTACAGTAACGCCGACCACATCACCGACCACTGTTCCTTCACCGGCCACTATTAGGTTACACGTTTTTTTGTACAAAACGTGTTTTTGCAAAGCATACTGATTCTTATAAATAGGATAGATTTGTAAGGTTAATATGTAGCTCAGATTGAATAAGAAAAACAAAGAAAACGGAACGGTTTTGTTCCACCAAAAATCTGAGTCTCAGCAACATTTGGTATCAGAGCAGGTTTCTTCGATTTGGTTTCGGATCTGACAGTGAAATCGAATCCCGCCAAATTTGGTTTCGGATCTGTCAGTGAGATCAAAACCCAAACGTCGTCGCACCATCATCGACGCCGCCCCACTCTAGCCACCGAAGACACACCACCAGATCTGCCGCAGTCAGATCCGTCGCAATCGCTGCCAGGATCAGCGCCGTAGTTGCTGTGCCGACAAGACCCGTAGCCGCCGTTGGTCGCAGCTGTCGTCACCATCTTCAACCACCACAGCCGAGGCCAACGTCGCCCCGTCCTCGTGGACTGCACACACCAGCCCAAGCCACCGCGAAAGAGCCAAGGAGCCTAGGTATCGTAGCTCGGCTGCAGAGGCGGAGAAGAGGAAAGGTGTGGTGGTGGTGAAAGGAAGAAGAAGAGGAGCGTCGGGTGATGCAAAGAAAAGGTGGTGAAAGGAAGAAGTGGAGGCGTGTTTTCTGGGAAAAGGGGGAGACAGGTGGGTGTGAAAAAAGGAGGGTATGTTTTCTTTTTCAACAAGAGGCCCAGTTAGCGTGGAAAAAAAACAAAAGGCAGAGAGAAAAAAAAAAGAGCAGGGTGTTGTTTTTTTTTCAACAAGTGGGGCCGAGTGTATTGAAAAAAAATCAAAAGAAGGAAGTTTTGAAAAAGAGATTGATTTCAAAACAAAACGTTTTTTAAAAGAGAAAAAGTTTTTAAAAAAAAAAAAACAAAAAGGAAAATATTTTTTTGTGTACGGTTTTTTTTAAAACAAAGTTTTTTTAAAAGAAATTCAAACAATGCCCATTGTTCCTCAGCAGGAGTCAAAGGAGAGCGGCGGAATGTCGTTCAATTTTCCAATGCTGAACTCCTCAAACTACACGGTATGAGCTATAAAAATAAAGGCAATCCTAGATGTCAGGATGTATGGGAGGCGGTCGAACCAACGGAGGAAAATGATGTCAATCCTAGAAAGGATAAGAAGGCTCGTGCCTATATCCTCCAGGCAATTCCCGAAGATGTTATTCTTCAGATTGGAAAGAAGAAGACGGTGAAAGAAATTTTGGAAAACTTGAAGACGAGGTACTTTGGTACCGATCGAGTAAAGAAGGCTCGGTTGCAGACATTGAAAAGTAAATTTGATGCGCTGCGGATGAAAGAACCGGAGTCAATTGACGAGCTCGCCGGAAAACTCAATGACATTTCCAGTAGATTTTCTAGTCTTGGTGGAGATCTTGACGATGCTGCACTAGTCAAGAAGCTACACGAGTGTGTTGCAGAAAGGTACTTCGCAGTCGTTGCCGGAATCGAACAATTTTACGATCTTGAGACGATGCCGTTCGAGGAGGCCATAGGGCGGTTGAAGGCGGTTGAGGAGAGAACTCGGCTCCGCGAGAACACCGGTAGTGGTGGGAGTCAGCTCATGTTCACCCGTAATGAACGACAGACAACCAGAGGAACAACACTGAGAAAGCTTCATCATCTGATCATGGATACGGATCCGAAGCCTCAGACCGAGATAAAGGCGAATGGCGCGAACGAGGTCGTGGAAGGAGCGATCGAGATGGCAAGTAAGTAGAGTGTCAGGGAGGTGCGGGAAGCACCGACAGCAGAAGTCGTGATAAAAGACATATTAAGTGTTTCAATTGTGGGAAGATGGGACACTATGCTTCGGAGTGCCGTAGCAAGCGGCGGAACAATGACGAACAATACACATACGCTACCTCGGACGAGCCAGCGTTATTGTTTTCCATGTCTCAGGAGGAGACACGAGGTAAACAGCAAGACCCCATACAACCCAGAGAAGAAAAGGTGGTGAAGCTGTTTCACCATGGCGAGGAGGAAAAGACATCAACTAAGGATATTTGGTACCTAGACAAATGTGACAGCAATCATATGACGGGACGGCGAGAAATGTTTCAAGAACTAGATGAAAAGATCACTGGGGGGTGAAGCTTGGCGATGGCACGGCCATTCAGGTCAAGGGGAAAGGAACGGTTGTGTTTCAGTGCAAGAATGGAGACCAGTATATCCTCCATGAGGTATACTACATTCCTAAACTTTGCACTAATATCATCAGTTTTGGACAGATGATAGAGAATGAAAGCGAAGTGAATATGATGGGAAATGCCAAGAAGGTGTATGACAATGGCAAGTTGTTGATGTCTGTGAAACGCACATTAAATCGCCTTTACAAGATAAGTTTGAAGTTAGCCAAACCAATCTGTCTCCTATCAAGCTTCATAAAACCGAAAGATGTGGTAGTATCAGCGTCACCTGTAAAAGAAGAGACAATCACTAGGGCAGCTCATTTTCCACCTGCGAATGGAAAGGCAAGTCCATCTATTTCGACCTTGCGCATAGAAGTTCCGGGTTTCCTCGACACCAACAACGGTGAATTCCGATGACAACGATGGGGAGATCGTCGAAGAGCAAGGACGCGTAGAGGAAATGATAGCCGTCACATCGCATCAAGAACTATCTTAGATTCACAAGATAATGTGGATCTGAAATGTAAGACGCATGGTGCCTTCGAAAGAGGAAAATGGGTCATTGCTGAAGATGGCATCTCTTGTAATAGGAATGAGGTTAGGAACCTCGTTGGAAGCGAGGGATCTGGCGGTGGTAAGAAGAAACCCGAGAGTAAATCAGAGAAGAAGGTCGATGAGGAAAAAAGCCGTCTCTTCTGGAGTCATGTTAAGATTAGGGGGAGTATGTTAGATCTAATCTTGATATGGAAAACACGCGTGTACAGTAACGCCGACCACATCACCGACCACTGTTCCTTCACCGACCACTATTAGGTTACACGTTTCTTGTACAAAACGTGTTTTTGCAAAGCATATTGATTCCTATAAATAAGATAGATTTGTGAGGTTAATATGTAGCTCAGATTGAATAAGAAAAACAAAGAAAACGGAACGGTTTTGTTCCACAAAAAATATGAGTCTCACCAACAACCACTCCTTTCCATATCCCATAAGTGATTTTGTTAATTTTCATGCCGTCTAATTGCGTCTAATTGCATTTCATTGCAGATCATGGCATGCTTCACAGAATCGCTGACCTTTGCCGAGTCGTCGTCCTATTCCATCCATACCTTAGATTCCAACTTGAGGCTAGGGTGGAGCAAGAGCTAGAGGCTGTGAAGGGGGCCCTCACCCAATCGTAGGAGTCCAAGTTATCTGATGAACTCGACACCCAAGTCTTAAGAACCGAAAAGGCTGAAAAACCCTAGAAGAGGTCCAAGACGAGGAAGGCTAGGAAGCTGGGGGACTCAAAAATTTGCCGGGTTCAATGCCATTTGTGAATTCACTTTCCGTTAGGACTGTGAGGACAGACTCTGAAATAGCTCCCTTTCCTTCAACTCACCTCTTGTCTTCGTCACTGGAAGTGTATCGAACGTGTTCCTATAGAAGCTGAGGAGAAGGAGATGGATGAGGTGAAAGCAGCAATTCGTCCCCCCCATCGCCCCCTCCCCAAACAGATCTAGATTTCCCCTTTCAGTTATTTTCCTTCTTTTGTTATGTCTTCTCTTTTTATTTTTATTTTTCTTTTTAATCCAAGTCAAGGAAGTGTATCATTGTCTCAGTTTGTTTGATACGTAGATATTCACTGTCATTACCATAAAGGGTATGATGATAGTAAATGATGTATATAATGTCTGGAATGTCGATGGATGCATGGTTTCGAACGTTGTTACGTGATGTTAAATGTGCTTATGTGATTAGGATGAATCATTGATATACTTGTGATGATAATTGTGAATGCCAGATTGACATTATAATTCCAGAGTGATGAAACAAAGGATCTAAATGATCATTTTTTTTAATTATTTTCTTCTTTAGTGTAACCCCTGATAAAGGGATCGACACGTTATTGAACTTCTATAACTCACGGTTATTATTTTTCTGTGTCTCTCTTTCCCTTTGTTATAGGAGCAAGACTTAAAGGAGAAGTGCGACCTAAAATTTGATGTTATATGTAGGTTATGTGTGAAAGATATTCTTATCTTAGAAAAAAATATAAATTCCGATACAAAGGTGATATTTTAAGTTATGAATAAGTGCATCAAATGATTTTAAACGAATGATGTATAAGTGAACTTACTTTAATTCTTAATAACACATTAGTTCATTAAAATCAAATAATTCACTAAATATTTCAGTAAATTCACACACTTCTTTCTCGATGAACACCCATTCACCGACCAAACCATCATGAAACCATTTGCAACCTAATTTTTCAATAACAATAATTATCCGAACCATTCTCTAAACCCTCGTTCAACTCCATCGCCTAAACCACCATCAAACCAACGCCCAAACTCATCCCAAAATTCACAACAAATACAACAAATCTATACCAAAATCAACCATCACCCAAAGAAAACCCAAATCCATCAAATCAATCAAATTAAATTAAAATTTAAATAATTTAAAGATAAGGGTTTAGAAAATTATATAATTTTGGACAAATTCGAGGGTCAAGATGTGTATTTGGATTCGTAGGGGACACGGGCTGCTGCGGGTCGGTGGTCTCCGGTTGTTTGTTTGGGGAAAATTTCGAGTGTGTGGAAAGGAGGGGGGAGAGAGAAGAGACGGTGGGGGAAGATGCGGAGGGGGAGGGGGAGGTTGCGGTGGTAGTTGTTGGGAGTGTGGGGTGGAGAGGTCGCGGTGGTGGTGGGGCGGATTTGCGGCAATTTGAACTTTAAATATAGAAGGAAAGAAATTGAACTTTGAATTCATATGTATTTGTATTGATGATAGTGCAGGTTCATAATGGTATGTGAAAGTTCTGTTATTTTGCTTGATCTACTCGATATCACTGAGATGGTCGTTTCATTATTAATATACCAAATTTAGCATTAATTTTACTAAAAAAAAATAAAAAAAAAAGAAGAAAAAGGAAATTATGGCTATTTTGTTTTATACAGATGCTATTATATGGCAAGAGGAGCCTGATTTTTTAAAGTGTAGTTGCTATTATATGATGGGTGTATTACTCAAGCCCGGCCAAGAAAATGTGATGGGCCTTTGCATGGCTCAGAAACCTCCAAAGAAGTTGACATGGCCTAGAAGTAAGCATGGCGATTCACGGGTGTATAATGGGAGCCAGTCTCGAATCAAAGGAGGAGTCGAATTTACCGTGGGTTTGTGGTGGTGACTTTAACGAAATATTCTATAAATTGGAAAAGAAGGGAGGTGTTCCCAGAGATCCACGATCGATGGCTGATTTTCATGAAATATTGGAGAATTACGGGCCGGTAGACATGGGATTTACTGGTCCTTGCTTCACATGGGCTCTGACGGGTTCGAGCTGGATGTTCGGTATCGGAGCGTTTAGATCATGTGGTTGCATCATCGGCGTGGTTGGAGCTGTTTCCATGGCCAAAGTTCTGAACGAAAATTCCTTGCTATGAAACACAACATCAAGAGAAAGCAGAAGAGAGGCTAGATGACCTGTTTTCGAAACAAATGTCTGAAGAAGAACTTTTGGAGGATATTTCCCGTGTGAAATGTCATCTTGACGAACTGCTGGGACGGAAGAAGCTTACTAGGGGCAACGTTCCAGGGTTACTAGGTACACGGATACATCTGATCTTATAGTGCATATCGACGGTCTCGTCTCGTATGCAGTTCTCATCAATGGTCAACCGACATCATTTTCTCCGCCGTCTATGGAGCTTCACTAAGGTGACTCGATATCCACGTACCTATTCATCATGTGTGCTGAGGCGTTCTCTTTTCTGTTGTAGGGATCATGGGCTAATCACATGTTACAGGGGATCCAAGTATGTCGAGGAGCTCCCAGAATCGATCATTTATTATTTATGGATGACAAACTGATTCTAGGACGGGGGACATAGGAAACAAGTACTCGATGATCATGAGCAACTGTGTATTCCGTGTTGGTGGAGCCGCCATCCTCCTCTCAAACCAACCAGAAGACAGGGAAGTCGCCAAGTGCGAGCTGACCCACGCTGTTCACACGAACATAGCCAGCTCCAATCCTGCATACAACTGCATTTTCCTAGAAGAAGATTCAAAAGACCACAGAGGCATAAGGGTGACGAAAGACTTGTTAGTAGAAGCATCGAATGCAATTAGAGCCAACCTGGCCGCGGTAGGTCTCTTGATACTCCCCAAGTCCGAAATATTGTTATTTGCAGCTCACTCCCTGTCGAGGCAGTTCAGCACGAAAAAGAACTATCAACCTTACACGCCTAACTTTAGGGGAGTGATTGACCACTTCTGCTCTCACGCCGGAGGCAAACCAGTCCTTGATTCATTTCAGAAGACGTTAAAGCTCAGCACAAAAGACATGGAAGCTGCGAGAATGACCCTTAACAGGATCGGAAACACTTCTAGCTGCTCGATTTGGTATGAGCTAGCATATATCGAGGCCAAAGGTAGAACCAAGAAAGGTGATCGCTTATGGCAAATAGCATATGGATCAGGATTCAAGTGTACAAGCATTGTCTGGCGTGCTATCTTATCCGTTGGCAAGGAAGAGAGTATTCCTTGGAGCGATGAGATCGACGAGTTCCCTATCTGCCTCGATCACATTGAAACAATCAGTTACTTTGCGGAGGAACATTCGACATAACATCGAAAACTCTGTACAACATGCCATCCTAGTTATTTGCCAAATCGTTGCGTGGTTGTAGGCCACAAAAATCATGCATCTTGTTCTTATATCCTTGAATTCATGACCAATTCTGTGAAGTTTGCATCCAATACCTTCAGTTATGGTCATTGATTTACTCTTAGTCGGCAAAGACATAAACATGTGCATACTCCATAGAACATTTCTCCAAAATGCTTTCTGATCTTTCGGGGTTCAAAAGGACGACCTCAATGTCAAATCTGTTATGATAAAAGACTCATTTGGTATCTAATCAAAGGTCGACAGTACCCTCCATGGTTTACACAATCAAACTGTCTTTGATGATAAGACTGTAGATTTCGCATTCCCTAAACCATATATTTGACGGGTTTATCTCGATGGGTTGCTGTTACAACATCAAACTCTCAAGTTATGCGTGGAGTCAATGACCTAACCATGCACTTCCCGTGGCAACTCCACCTACCCGATTTGGCAGTCAACACACTGAATCTACTGGACCATAAACGCCCACATTCACCCATTTTCTCTTTGTAACGTAACCTATACAGAGACTAAACATCAACTCCATCTACAACAAGAACTACAAAACAAGAACAGGACCGAGCAAACGTTCTACGACATTCGATCACAGAACATGAAGAGATCAGAGAAAGTTACGCTCCATGGAATGTGGGCCAGTGCATTCGTGAGACTAGTGAGGTTAGCACTCGAAGTGAAGGGCGTAACATATGAGTTTGTCGAGGAGGATCTCAGGAACAAGAGCGACACGCTACTTCAGTATAATCCTGTGCATAAGAAGGTTCCTGTGCTGGTTCACGATGGTTAGCCATTGGTCGAGTCGTGGATCATCTTGCAGTACATTGATCAAACTTGGAAGACTACTCCTAGGCTTTTGTCCGATGATCCGTATCAACGAGCCAGGGTTCGGTTTTGGGCAGAGTTTATCCTCGACAAGGTAAGCTATTATTCGGTTGGTTTAGTTATAAGTCCTCCCCTCCTAATCGTGACGTCAGGTATTTGACACCCGAGTGCATGAAACAGCCTCTCTATGTAAAAATAGAATGAGGCCTGTGCATCACCCCGCACTTGGCGGGATTATATAGGTCCTGTTCAAGTAAGGTCGTGGCGGGATTATATAGGTACGTTCTTACATTATCGGAAATTTAACCAAGAGCTCGCCTATTAATCCCGGCCAATGACTTGACTACATAGGGGTCATACTTTCCTACTCCGCCTAGACTTTTTGACAACCAAATCGATGAGGGCACTCTTATGTTGTGTATAAACTGTACAGCTACTCGAGAAAACAAGAACAGCGGTGAAAACACATGGAACAGAGCAAGAAAATGTAATCAAGGAAGTAAAAGAGAGCTTGAAGCTGATGGAAGAAAACATGACTGACCTTATTCCCACAGGCTCCGACCCGTCTTCTTGTGATCTGGACGTTTTAGACATATTCATTGCCACTTCATCGAACATCATCAAAGCCGTCGGAGAATCTCTTAACGTGAAGTTCATGGACCCCAATGCGAGTCCGTCAATACTTTCATGGATGGAGTCTCTCGCTGAGCTCCCGTTGGTCAAGAAGACAGCTCCGCCTCATGAGCCGCTAGTCAAGTTTCTTGTTAATCTGAGAAAGAAGTTTGTTCAACAACCCTATGCAATTTGATAGATGGGGTTTTGATTTTAACTAGCAATGTCAACCTTATGCATCAATGCAATAACAAATACTTGCACGCTTGGGCTGTGCTTTGAAGACAAGGATTATGTACTCAGTTAAATTGAACTCAAAAGGCAAAAGGGAATCCCCAGAAAGGAAATACAATACATCGTAATAGATTGTGAGTTTCAGAAGTAAAATAGTGAAAGGATCATATTCCACGGAAAGCAAATTTTCAGGTCTCAATTTCCACATGCAAATCATAATTCTCACTAGGGAATTCAGAGACAACGTTAGTGTTGAGAAAACGGAAACATAGTTGATCACAATCGAACATAGAAAACAAAATTGCTTCTCATTTCAACTATCAGATAATCAGTGGCTCTGCCGAGTTGTTATTATCGAGCTCTAGCTCTTGGTAGAGGAGCCTTCTTTTCCTTAGCCTTCTGACGCTTCAAGACTTTCTTCACGATCTTTTGCTCCTCAATCAAGAATGCCCTAATGATCCTGTTGACATACTCAAACAAAGCGTCAGCAATCATTTGCAAGGCATGAGATACATATTATTCGGTTCAGCCAATGGAAGATTAAGAGTTGGCACCTTTCTCGGACAGCAGAACCTGATAGCACGCCTCCATAGGCACGGTTCACGGTTCTCCTGTTCCTGGATAGTCTGCCTCTCTTGTATTCAGTAGGTCTCAAATCAGGAATCTGGGGACAAAAGGCAAGTCAAAGAATAAGAGATGGCAAGCAGGCCTTAGGTGGAAACAAATATGAAGTGAGCTGCTCCGTAGAGGAAAATAAAGATATATAGATTCATTCTATAATGAACGATGAAAGGGCAATATTTGAAACATCTGTAGAAGTCTAGCTTATCCCTCATGCATAACTCAACACACAACAAACAAATATGGCAAGCATCGGATTGTTATCTCAGACAGAAAACAATATTTCTGCTTAATCACCATATTCAGCACTTGAAGGAATCCGCAAACATGTTATGTTCCATCCACCTTCCATTAAACTAACATCAGATTAAGATGGGAATAACGAACAAGATTCATGAATGAGTAAAAAACACACCGAGGAAACTCGTTACATATATCGGCATGGTCATTTTGATTACAACCAAAATCGTCATGCCAGAATCAGAAAATAATCATAAACACTGAAATGTCCACAAGAAATTAGATCTTTTTGCAATAAACAAGAGTTACAAGACCAAAGACCAATAAACCAGACACAGTATGTCGTTCACAAGAGTGACAACATGACGAGCATCAGCAAAGACATTTGGCTGCTCGCTAGGAAAGTTTGTAAGGAACATGTAATAATCATACGGAAATAACATCAGTAAAGCGATGTTTCATACCCCCTTGAATTCGCTTCCCAGTGACCGGGCATTTGGGTCCACTGGCTCTTTTCTTTGTACTCTGATAAACAAGCTTTCCACCTGAATTTACATCGGAGTTTAAATTAGGATTAGGATTAGGTTACTTGCAAAAGAAATAACCAGTAAAGCCAAAGCAAACAAAGAATTATAACCAAGATATCGAATATGGGCTTGGAGGATATGTGTCATGACACGTGTGTAGTTAAAATGCAATAGTTGATATTAAAACAAAATCAATGAAATGTTGAGATTAAATTACTCATGTTATAATCTAAATCATTTGTTTTAATTTCAACCATTGAAATTTAACTACATACACATGTATCATTATACAAATCCATTTTTCTCATTGAATATATATCGATTTACTAACCAGAATGACAATCCTTAAAAAATACTCCCTTCGCCCCACGAATGCAACACTTACCTAATTTGAATGTTCCACAAAAGATGCATTAATTCTATATATGAAAACTTTTCTCTATAAAACTATCAAAACATCCCTCATTTTACTTTATACCTCTGTCACAAAATCCCTAAAGAATTCGAGAAAAATACAAAAAATCCGTGGATTATTGATTAGGCACATCGAATCTGAATGTATAGCTATAAAACGAGAAACTCTTCTTTCGTCTATCCTCCGGATGAGATTCACACATTGGGCACAGATCATCTACATTTATAGCTCTCCGCACCAGACTGGACCAAGTTGGAAGGCAATCAGAGCAGGCGTGCGCCAAAGAAATGCCTTGACTCTTGGTGGAAGCTCTAGTTTCAAGAGTTGCTGGCATGTCGAAATAGGGGCCTAATCACTGCTGTCAGCCATGAAGCGATAACGAAAGGCTGCCTTATAGGCGCTTTTAACTGCTGTCAGCCATGAAGAGATAACGAAAGGCTGCCTTATAGGCGCTTTTAACTGTGAATATCCCCTTCTCCAAATACCACACCCACCAATCTCGACCCACCGGTGGGAAGTTGACCTCGATGAGATTACGATTCCATAGCCCTGAGGATTCATCAATAAGAGAAGCAACTGGAGCTTGTGCAGGCCAAGAACCCACGCCATGAGGCTAAAAAAATCTTGTAGTTGCTCTAAAAAGGATAAACCATACATCCAATTTTTTATTCCATAGGCTCGCATACATGTATTATGTCACGGTTAGCTAGTTCCTCACTTATTGTTTATTGAATTGATAACGATCAGTCCAACAATGTTTACTGGAGAGTTACAAATTCATAATAGGATCTTTAATCAAGCGAGATATATCCCTGTTGTATCATCTGTTGCATATCCCAGTGCAGATACTGGCAATGAAGACTCCAGTAGCTCCACCCGAATGTTGCTTGTCCATAGACGTTGATCTGTGCTGCTGCGAACCTCTGGTAGTCTTGATGGCTCGCACCTTGCACATCCCACTCCGCCACCCATTCTCCTGCAATGAATCATATGACAAATTCAAGATCTTTATAAGAGAAAGCATTATATATTTGCAATTGGTGCATGACGTGGTTTCCCCTGATCTAAGTTGCTAACTTACCGACAAAGGTAAGTGGACCGTTTTGAACGTTGATGTAGCTCAAATCCCCAGTTCTGTTATTGTTAATGTAGTCAATGTTCTGTTGAACAGTCATGCCCTGGAAGTTGCTGCTATAAAGGTTGTAGTAGTGGACGTCCAACACGACCTTCGTCCAACCATTGTTCATGATCGTGGGGTAGAACTCCTTGGGATCAGCAGGCCCTAAACGAGCCGACAGGATGACATATGCTTGACTCGAGTATTTTCGTACAGTGTTGTAGCCGTCTTGGTAATACTCATTCAAGCTGTTGTATGTTACACCTGGCGCTAAGGGTTCATTGATCAGTTCAACAGCAAGGAGAGCACTATTTTTTGCATATCTGCAAGTATACTAAAAATATCAGTCGAGTGCGGAAGGACCAACTATCAGCTTCAATCATCCTTGACGATTGCACCCTTATTCATAGGAATGCCAATAACTTGGCATATTCTGTATTGTTACCTTTGCGTAAGAAAGTCTATGACTCCAACTGTTTGTTGTATGTTAGCTTCGGATGTTCCCCAATTTTGAGACCCATCCCTCGTAGCACTGTGAGCTTGACCGTTTTGTGAACCGGGAGCTGCGTGTAGATCGATTATAACTTGCACTCCATATTTCCTGTTGAGAACAATACAGCACCAAACTCATAAGCATTTCGAAATTGACTTCATTGAATCTTGTTGCTGATAAAAGAACTGATACGAAGATAAATTAACACATACCCTGCCCAACTGAAGGCATTGTCCAAGGCATTCAACGATCCTCCGACAAAAGGATTAGGGGGATTCGGGTCGCTCGCTATCCACCAGCCGACTGGAATCCTCACCGCATTTAACCCGTTTTGGGATATGAATTGGAAGTCACTCTCAACCACGAATGTACTCCAATGATTCTAAGATACAGAGAAAATAGTCATTCTTACATTGCGCAAATGATATAGTTTTACGAGTAATTATTGTGAATGAAATACTGGTTTGTTGTTCGAACTAGCTGAACTATCACCAATATCGGCCTACCTGCATAACCTGTTCCGCTTGCGAGCCCCATCCGTTTGTGACTTGATACTCCCCTTGTATTCCTCCGAATGCCGTCATGTTAAACACTGATGGGTTATTCCCCCAATTGTTATCCCCGACATAATCTGCTGTGACTTGATTCGGATTTTGAGCCTGAAATTGCATCCTCAACCATTAGAGCATTTCCAAACATGATATATACAGACGTTATTAGAATTTCAGTCACACAAATATACCTGAAGATAATTTCCATTTGGAGCCTTGATTCGGACTTGATCCCCGTTGTTGGGATTCCTAACAACCTGAAATGTCTGGGAACTTCCTGGAACGGTCGACGTCGCTATCACATTTTTCTTGTTGTCTACACCCCAGAACTGATTGTAGAAGACCTTGAACTGGAAATGGTCTTGGTCTACTCTCCATAGCTTCACAAAGTCATGAAGTTGAATCATCATGAATTGAGCATACAACAACAACAACAATAACGGTACTCCCGTCATGAACAAGGTTAGTTACATAAAGCAGAGAAACTGTTTTTTGATATCGTCAGAAAAATTGTGAAAGAGAGCACAAAAGACGTTAACTAGCTGAGTGCAACCATATTAACGAAAATACATGGGATACCCGAAAAGTTATGTATCTTGTTGCCGAAATGTTTCACAAAATGTTATGCAACTTGTCCTACAGGCTCGCAAAATCGACTTACTAATTTGAGAAACTTACTTTAAAAGTTTCCCATCCAGAAGCAGAGGTTCTGTTTGCAACGATTATCGTGTTTCCGCCATGCTCAGCGCTGAGATACATGCCAGTGCTCACACATTGAAACTGAACTTGTGTCCCATCCTAACAAACAATATGAACTTAAAACAATTCATCGAACTGCAGCACATACGAGCAACCTACAGTAAACAGCAACGCCTTGGTTGCTGCTGCAACAGTTTTCAAGGCATTCATATGCGTAGAATACATACCAACATGTCTCCATTGGGAATGCCTTGAAACAGTTGAGGGGTCATCCATCCTTCAGTGACAAGCCAACCGCCGAGATTAACTGCTTTGATGGGTAAGCTCAGTGAGCAAGGTAAAGTGATGAACAGAGAAAAACAGCATAACACTGCAAACATAGACGAGGAAATTTTTTTGTTGGACTTCATTATTAACGCTTCTGTGGTTTGAAAATTCCAAAAAGAAATGATTTTGTTGTTTGATTATGAGGATGATAAGACAAAGCACAAATATATATAGGGAGAATAAACGTACAACAGTGTAAACTCTAGATCAGTTGAAAGTTTCAAAGTCGTCTCTTTAGCTGATTAATTTACAGTGTCATCATTTACTGTTTAATTAACCTATGTTTTGAATAATCAATAGTGCAGCAACGTGATAGTGGTACCAATTAGTGGCTCCTATAGGCCAATAATTTGTGGCAAGCAAAAGACTAAAATCTTGACCATCATATCTCGCTAACTACATGTAAGTTTATTTGTGATTAGCTGCAAATCCAATAACTCCACAGTTTATTCACCCTTTTGTGTTCCTGTCTAATAAGACACAAGCCTCGTTGGCTCGAATCTTCATTTAATACGGCTTTAAGAAAATTTTAGATAGTCTAAGTGATTGCGGATACCATTACTTATAACAATGGTTTAATATACAAATGATTCTTCATTGGACTTGAATATCTCTTGGTCAGAATTAGAAATAGAACGCATATTTAGAAAGACCATACTTCTGACGATGTTGGATATGAAGTTCATGATCTTCTTCTTGCATACCATGTATACATAAAACATGTATACGACATGTTATACATAGCTTGAGTGGTGCCGTACCATGCACATTAAATGACAGTGCAATCAAAGTGGCTTCTAAAATGTGTATCTTATACTCCAACCTTTTACTACATTTTTATTTATGAAAACAACAGTTTTAGTATTCGATTTTGACATTGAATCTATATTTTACTAAAGAAAGATGGTCAAATGAAAAAATCCCTATAAACATCGTGCTTACACTAATTTGTGAAGTGCGCAATTTATGCTAAAATCTATCTATCTATGTATTTGTGGAAGTCGAAAGTTGTGAACGAGTAGGGAAATCGGGTTTGTGAGTCTAAGCTTTTTTGTGGTGGAGATTGGTTTGTAGGTCCAGATCTTGCTCGATATCTGACACCTGTAATCACACAATGAGATAACAAACCGGTTAGACGGACCCCAGGTTGTGGGGACCGATTCCGATGCTAAAATCAATAACGGTTTAAAATTTCATTAAATGATTATAGAGTGGGTTCAAGAGCACTTATCTTTTTTGAATAGTGGGAAAGATATATTTATAGTATAACAAATGGCATTTCTTTGCCACACAATTGTCAATGTTTTCATTGATGCGACATTCTCCTATTCACCTAATGTCATCCATTTCCTATAAATTTGGCATAAATGATGTTGGGGCTTTCTTTCATGGGTCCTTCCCTTCGAAGGATGGGATTTTTCCCCTTCCCCTTCCAACACTAACCCCCCCCCCCCCCCCCCCCCCCCCCCTCCCCCGAATCATGGGTTGGGGTATCCTCAGGCTGTAAGTCATGACTTAAGTCCCATAGGCCTTAGATATCCTTTTTGGTCCCATCTCTTTTTTCACGGCTATCTTGGGGAGACGATTTCTTGATCTTCTTCTTGCATACCATGTATACATAATGCATGTATACGACATGCTATACATAGTTTAGAGTGGTGTCGTGCCATGCACGTTAAATGACAGTGCAATCAAAGTAGCTTCTAAAATATGTATCTTATACTCCAACCTTTTTACTACATTTTTATTTATCGAAACAACAGTTTTAGTACTCAAATTTTGACATGAAATCTATATTTTACTAAGGAAGATGGTCAAATGACAAAATCCCTATAAGCAACGTGCTTCCACTAATTTGTGAAATGCGTAATTTATGCTAAAATCTATCTATCTATGTATTTATTGGATTCGAAAGTTGTGAAAAGGTAGGGAAAACGAGTTTTTAAGTACGAGCGTTTGTGTGGTGGAGATTGGTTTGTGGGTCCAGATCTTGCTCGATATCTGACACCAGCAATCACACAAGGAGATAACAAACCGGTTAAACGGACCCGAGGTTGTGTGGACCGATTCCGATGCTTAAATCAATAACGGTTTAAAATTTCATTAAATTACTACAGAGTGGGGTTCAAGAGCACTTACATTTTTTTAATAGTGTGATAGATATATATTTATAGTATAATAAATGGTATTTCTTTGCCATACATATATTTACAGTATAATAAATGGTATTTCTTTGCCATACAATTGTCTATGTTCCCATGGATGCGATATTCTCCTATTCACATAATGCCATCAATTTCCTATAAATTTGGCATAAATGATGTTGGGCTTTCTTTCATTGGTCTTAACCCTTCGAAGTATGGGATTTCCCCTTCCAACACGTACCCCCGAATAATGGGTTGGCGTATACACAAGCTGTAAGTCATGACTTAGGTCCGAGAGGCCTTAGATAGCCTTTTTGGCCCCACCCTTTTTCCACGTCTTTCTTGGGGGGACGATTTCTTGATATTCTTCTTGCATACCATGTATACATAATACATGTATACAACATGCTATACATAGCTTAGAGTGGTTCCGTGTAATGCACGTTAAATGACAGTGCAGTCAAAGTGGCTTCTAAAATGTGTATCTTATACTCCAACCTTTTAGTACATTTTTATTTGTGGAAAAAGCAGTTTTAGTACTCAAATTTTGACATGGAATCTATAGTTTACTAAAGGAATATGATCAAATGACAAAATCCCTGTAAGCATCGTGATTCCACTGATATCTAAAGTGTGTAATTTTTGCTAAAATCTATTTATCTATGTATTTATTGGAGTCGAAAGTTATGAACGGGTAGGGAAATCGGGTTTGTGAGTCCGAGCGTTTGTGTGGTGGAGATTGGTTTGTGGGTCCAGATCTTGCTCGATATCTGACACCTGCAATCACACAAGGAGATAACAAACCGGTTAGATGGACCCTAGGTTGTGGGGACTGATTTCAACGCTTAAATCAATAACGGTTTAAAATTTTATTTAATGACTATAGAGTGGGATTCAAGAACACTTACCTTTTTTGAATAGTGGGATTGATATATATTCATAGTATAATAAATGATATTTCTTTGCCATACAATTGTCAATCTTCCCATACATTCTCACGGATACATATTTATTTTTCCACGGCTTTCTTGGGGAGACGATTTCTTGATCTTCTTCTTGCATATCATGTATACATGATACATGTATATGACATGCTATACATAGCTAAGAGTGGTGTCGCGCCATGCACGTTAAATGACAGTGCAGTCAAAGTGGCTTCTAAAATGTGTATTTTATACTCCAACCTTTTACTACATTTTTATTTATGGAAACAGCACTTTTAGTACTCAAAATTTTGACATGGAATCTACATTTTACAAAAGGAAGATGGTCAAATGAAAAAATCCCTATAAGCATCGTGCTTCCACTAATTTGTGAAATGCGTAATTTATGCTAAAATCTATCTATCTATGTATTTGTTGGTGTAGAAAGTTGTTAACGGGTAGGGAAATCAGGTTTGTGAGTCTGAGCCTTTGTGTGGTGGAGATTGGTTTGTGGGTCCAAATCTTGCTCGATATCTGGCACCTGCAATCACACAAGGAGATAACAAACCGGTTAGACGGACTCGAGGTTGTGGGGATCGATTTCAATGCTTAAATCAATAACGGTTTAAAATTTCATTAAATGACTATAGAGTGGGTTCAAGAGCACTTATGTTTTGTGTGCAGTGGGATAGATATATATTTATAGAATAATAAATGGCATTTATTTACCATACAATTGTCAATGTTCCTATATATTCTCATGGATAGATATATATTTTTCCACGGCTTTCTTGGGGAGACGATTTCTTGATCTTCTTCTTGCATACCATGTATACATAATACATGTGTACGCCATGCTATACATAGCTTATAGTGGTGTCGTGCCATGCACGTTAAATGATAGTGCAGTCAAAGTGGCTTCTAAAATGTGTATCTTCTACTCCAACCTTTTACTACATTTTTATTTATCGAAACAACAGTTTTAGTACTCAAATTTTGACATGGAATCTATATTTTACTAAAAGAAGATGGTCAAATGACAAAATCTCTATAAGCATCGTGCTTCCACTGATTTCTGAAATGCATAATTTATGCTAAAATCTATCTATCTATGTGTTTGTTGAATTCGAAAGTTGTGAAAGGGTAGGGAAATCGGGTTTGTGTGTCCGAGCGTTTGTGTGGTGGAGATTGGTTTGTGGGTCCATATCTTGCTCGATATCTGACACCAGCAATCACACAAGGAGATAACAAACCGATTAGACGGACCCGAGGTTGTGGGGACCGATTCCGATGCTTAAATCAATAACGTTTTAAAATTTCATTAAATGACTACAGAGTGGGGTTCAAGAGCACTTACCTTTTTTAAATAGTGGGATAGATATATATTTATTGGATAATAAATGGCATATCTTTGCCATACAATTGTCAATGTTTCCATGGATGCGACATTCTCCTATTCACCTAATGCCATTCATTTCTTATAAATTTGGCATAAATGATGTTGGGCTTTCTTTCATAGGTCTTAACCCATCGAAGTATGGGATTTTCCCCCTTCCAACACTTACCCCCCGAATCACGGGTTGGGGTATACTCAGGCTATAAGTCATGACTTAGGTCCCATAAGCCTTAGATAGCCTTTTTGGCCCTCCCCCTTTTTTCCACGGCTTTCTTGGGTAGATGATTTCTATCCCCCTCCCCCCTCCTCCCGATTGGTTGATCCTTATCTTTGACACCCTAACTTTCCATTACATATTAATGATACATATGATGTCACTATCGTTGGGCCTAATACCTCAACTTGGTAAAAACTATACTACCTTGTTTCGTCAAAAGAATTAAGTTACGTTCACTTATACATCACTAGTTTAGAAACTTTTGATGCACTGAATCATAACTCTGAATATTACCTTTGTAAGGGAATTTACATCTTTTCTAAGATCAGAATATCTTTCACACATAAACTATATCCAGAATCAAATTTTAGGTCACATTTCTCCTTAAAGTCTTGCTCGTGTAACAAAGAGAAAAAGAAAGACACATAAATAGTGATAGTGAGCTATAGGACCTCAATAACGTGTCAACTCCCTTATCAAGGATTACAAGAGAAAGGAAGGTAAGAAAAAAAGAAAAGAAGAGGAAATGATCACTTGGATCCTTTGTTCCATTCGTGGCAGTGGGTAGCAATATTTTGGGCACGCGCTGTTCAATTCGATGAAGGTCACGTATATTCTCCTCTTGTCATTCATCTTTTTCACCATCACGACATTATCAAACCAATTGGGGTATAAGACCTCTCGATAAAGTTGTCTCTGAGCAGCTTGTTAACTTCTTCAGCTATTGCTTGATTCCTTTCTAGAGCGAAACTCCTTTTCGTCTGCTTAACGGGTTTAGCTTCCGGTTTGACCGATAGTCTGTGCACCATCACCTTCGGGTTTTTCCCTGGCATGTCTTGGGGGCTCCTTGCAAAGATGTCAATATTCTCCCTTAAGAATGCGATTAGTTGTCTTCTTACCGTGCCCTTTAAAGAAGCCTCAACTTTATTGCTTTAGCTCGTTCTCCTTTCCTCAACAGGATGATATCCAGTTCCTCAATAAGTTCTAGTCCCTGAGTCAAGGTTCGTGGATCGAGGTGTAATGAAAAGGCTTCCCTGGTCATCGTCGACTTCTGTTTCATGGTGGCATCATAGCATCTCCCAGATTCCCTTTGATTCTCATTCATGAGTCCTTCCCCGACAACCGTTGGAAATCAAAGCATCAAGTAGCAAAGTGCGATGGCGACTTTGAGGTCCACCAAAGTTTTTCTTCCTAGGATCCCATTATAGGTGGACGGGAGGTCCACCACCAGAAAGTCTAACTTTCAATTCGTCATATATTTTGTTTTGTTATCTCATTTCCCAGCACGATCGTTAAGCTGATGTAACCTTTAAAGTAAACCGCTTCACCGGTAAAGCCACGAGTGGTGTTTTAAATTGAGATCCTTATCCTTGAAACCCATCTTCTTGAAGACAGTATAGTAAAGAACGTCTGTCATTGAACCATTATCTATCAGGATTCTCACCACATCGAAATCTTCAATATGAAGAGCATTGTGGGGTATCAGATGTAGACTATTATAGATAATTTTGTCTGAGTAGTTAAGACATACATAGGCAACAAAAACCTGTAAATACTTCAGGATTGATCTTGTAGATAATGGCCAACACAACAATGCATGGATTGCATTAGATCTAGATGCAAACGAGGTTGTAGCAGTGACTAGGTGCAGACGAGATTTCAGCGGTACTGAGTGTAGACTGAGTTGGAGCAGGGTGAAGCGTAACAGAGATGGTTGTTAAGGTTGGGAAAGAAATCTAAAGATCAATCAAATCGAAGATTTAAAATTCAAAATGATAATACGAGGGTTTGAAAAAAATGAGCTGTCAACATCACTGAAGATTCACATGTGATCAGCTGTCATCATCAGATCAAGTACACAAGTCACAGATTCATTTCCTCAGTCTATAAAAAGGATCAAAAAGTTCAAAGAATAATGATGGTGGGGGAGCGGTTGACCGAGCTTGGTCCCCAAAAGCTGATGTATATATCCTACGTTTTGTTGAACAAATGCACTGTCCGTGACAAAATTCTTCCTCTACGCGGCTGGAATGAAGTTGCATAATGGTGAAGGAAACTCCTTCAATTCACACGGCCATGTTGCCAACAAGACAAGTGAGCATTAAATGCTTTCCATCAAATAAAACAACAACCTAATATTAACAAAGATTATACTAAATACATTAGTTTGTGCGTTCTTTTTTTTTATATTCTTCTTTCGATTGATTTATTTATGATAATCATTTCTGGGTCCGTTAATTCAATCTCAAAATCTACCAATTAGATTGAGAGTTTTCAAAAAAACAAAATCAAGAAAAATATAATTAATATTCCTCTGATATAAAATCTAACTTCTTTTTGGGTTTTTCTTTTGTTTATTAATGTGGCTCCACAAGGACTTATGCTAACAAAGCTGATTCTTGGGTTGGCCATTTCTTGCATATTCTTGGATTGATTACTCCGTAGTGTCATATTCATACCTATTTTTAATGAAATGATGATTCGACTCTAGTATGTAGTGCAATTAATCCACTTTTTCGTGCAGTTTCTGTCTATTGAATTCATAACTATCCAAAATCTCTCTAGGATTTTATTTTTTTTCAATGTGGTATAGAATATAAAAAAAATTCCAAAATACACCTCACACAAACTATATTCATGATATAATGCGTTTGGTATCAGGTAGTGAGAAAAGACACAAACGTCTCTCTAAAAAAATAGAGACACCCGTCTTTGACATGATAAAAGACGTCCTGTATTTTTAATTGGATTTGTTTTATTTATTTTTTTATTCTGCGTTGGGTAAATACCAAGCCTGCCAATACCTTCACCAAAAAAAAAAAAGAAAAAAAAAAAGAATGATCCGCCAACACGTGTAGGGTCAAAATAACTCCAACGCTGCAGCAAAAAACAACATCACAACGTGGCAAAAGCAACTCCACTTGTGCATTTCCTCAGCTATCACCATCCCTTCACACTCAACCCCAACCTTATTTCACCATTCTTCTCGAGCAACTCCATATTCATTCCTTCGCTACCATCGTCATTTCTTTCATGAACACAATACAGGAATTTCTCGATTTTTTTTTTGGATGAGAGGAATTGATTGAATTGAATTGATATGCCATGTCAGTTATTTTGTTGTAAGAATTGATTGAATTGAATTACAGGATGTGGGTTTGGGGTTGCTTTGGTTTTTCTATCTGGAGAGATACGCCGTGCGTGTCTCCTAAAGACGTCGTGCGTCTCTTTCAATGTTTAAGAGGCCGTGCATCTCTTTGTCCAATAAACGTCTATTCTCACTATCCAACCTCTTTAGATTATTCTCTTAAACTCATAATAGTGAGGAATTTTATAATTTAATTTTGATCATTCTATTCTATGTGAGTTTAAATTGTTTGATAAGATATTGAGTATATTTTTTGATAATGTTTCAAACAATGATGAAACGGTTCAAATGTTTAAAACCATTTTAGATCCTATATGTGATGGTATGTTACTCCATACAAGGTGTTGTTGTCATGTAATAAATCTTATAGTTAAAGATGACCTTAAAGATGAAACTATTGAACATTATGTGCAATGTATCTGTGATGTTTTGATATTTGCTAATAGTAGTGGCAAGAAAGTACAAGAATTCAAGACTTTATGCAATAAGATGAGAATGAAGACTTTCAAACCATTGTTGGATGTTCAACATCGTTGAAACTCGACATACTTGATGTTGAAGAGGAGGGTGCAATATAAAGAGGTCTACAACCAATTCGTCATCTCAAAGTTTTCGAAAAGGAAACCTTCAACCGAATGTTGATATATTGCGTAATGTTTGTGCAACTTGTTGGATATCTTCTACGAGACAACGAAAAAATTATCAGGTGTTTATTATCCTACTTCTCATCCTGTTTTTCCCAAATTTTTTAATATACGTAGATTATTAAATGAGTATAGATATCTAAGACCTTTTACCTATGTTATTACAAAAATGGAGGCTGAATTTCTCCATTACTATGAGGATATCCCTCCGTTTTTTTTCATTGCATGTACTTTGAATACCCTAATAAAATTACAAGGGATAGAAAACATATTAGATGCAATAGATGAGAACTTAGGAATAAGACATAGTGATAAAATAGTACAATTTAAGGATACTATGAATAGAATGTTTCATATTTATTACAATAGAGATGGGAGACAACAAATTGTCTCCCTTGGAGCTTCAAGTGTTAGGAATTCCTCACACCCACAAAATGAGGATAACTATCAATATCTTTATAATCTTATTTAGAAGAAGAAGCCTAATAATAGTACATAACAATCTTTCAATGAATTGACTTTATATCAACAAAATGACTTCATTGCTTTCATGTCATCCAACGATTTAGTCAATTTTGAAATCTTATCTTGGTGGAAAGTTTATTTTGTGCACTATCCTATTTTAGGAACAATGTCACGTGATATTCTTAGTGCTTACGCTTCCACGGTGACGGTGACGTCCGAGTCATGCTTCTTCACTAACGGTCGAGTGCTTGATGATAGAAGAAGCTATGTCCCACTAGCGAAAGACGTGGGTGTGGAGAAGTTGAAGATCGGTGGAAATACCGGTGGTTCTCATCAAATCGACCCTACGGGTGGTAGTCAATCTAGTGCTACTCTTGAGTTTCTATCCGATCATTATGAGGATGTTTGCAAGGAGCAATTGAAGAAGAAACTTAATTATAGCCATGTGATTGATCTTGTTTAGTTTGAGCAAAATAACTTGTCGAGGTTTAGTGATTGGTTTGAAACTCAAGGTTGGAAAGATTTGGTAACCAATAGGATAACTAGATACTATCCGGAGATGGTGCGATTGTTTTATGCTCACTTCGAGCCTATCCCGAAGAGAATTTTTCATTATAGGTCATGGGTTAAGGGTAAAGACATTGTGCTCAATTCGAAGATTATTGATCAAGCTTTGGAGATCAATTTTAAAGGAATAGCGGAGGCTAAACGAAATTGCTTGAAAATGATTGAAGGGTTTAGTGGTAGAAAAGCTTGTGAGAAATTGCTAAAATGTTAAATCACAAATCCCTATATCTTTTATGCTAATGAATTAGATCCCGAATTAAGAGTATTGTATCTTATAGTAGATCGATGATTGAAGGGAAAAACTCGGGGAGAATGGACAATCCAACACGTAATGAGATTTTGCTCATGTATGCGTTGATTGAGAAATGATTGATCAATTTTTCTTTCTTTCTTCTTTATCAAATAGACAAGTGTGTCAAACATCATGAAATTGAAAGGCTCTTGCATTTGGAAATTATTTTCCCAAATTCTTAAGTATCATGATTTTGATTTGAGTAAGGAAAAGAATATAGAAAACAGTTTCAAGATTTTGGAGTCTCCGGCTTATCTTGTTATCCTTAAGTGCGCTTTAAATCCAGAAACCGGTATATGGGAGTTCATCAGTCCGAGGAATGTGACGAAGAAACAAATGAAGGATTCGAAAAGGTGGGGTTATTATGATCTCAAAAGCATCCAGGCTAGGTGGAAGTCTTTGCAAGCAACATCTAATGCACAAGAAGAAGTGAAAGATGAAGGAGACGATGAAGATGATGCTTGTGATCATTACCCTCATTTCAGCTCACTGGACCGCTTAATGGATTTCTTAACCGACAACTATGAAAGATTGGAGCGGAATTCTGATACACTTCAAATGTCGTTGGACGCTTTTCAGGATCGAATGACTACGAGATGAAAGATAGAAAATCACCGTTATGATGAAATCATATACTATCTTAATTGGTTAGCACTACAAGCGGGAATTCCTCCTCCGCCGTCCTAGCCGTTACATGACATCACTAGACATTCACGCTAATTGGAAGCGAGTGATGCAGTTCTGGAACTGTACTAAAGAAGAGAAAACAAAAGTAGAAAAAGATCACAGTTCCCGGCACTGCTGTAAACGCAATCGAAGTGTTTTTAGCAAGAAGCCAATGAAAGATGGCATGCAGAATAAATGCGAAGAAAACTGTAACGCAGGAATTCATATTTTCACTCTCCCAAACATTTGGAGGTGCCAGTAAATGCGGGCGTGGTAATATCGATACCTACATTCAAGCACCATGTCCAACTCCAAGGGTAAACAAGCTCTGAGGAGGTGAATACAGTTAATAACTTGAACGAAACAATTACAGATACTAATACAGGGAATACAGTGGAAGAACCACTTTGCAGTGTCACGATGACAACTACATGGAAAATCGCTTACATTTCCATTGCAACCATTCCCCTCTACCGTTCTCATGGTGCCATAAGGAAATCTAATGCTCCAGCTCGTGATATAAGACCTACTAAAGAAGATTATAGATGTTCAAAGAAATGTGAACTGAAACAGGGAAGCAAGCACTTCTGTTTCGATGGGGCAACCAAGTGAGAAAGTACACCAGAAGGGGGCACTTATCCTTCCTGTTTCAGTAGCTCATCCGTCATTGCGTCAATTAAAGCTTCGGCTAAACTTGGAAAAGGAAGGTTATGCTTGTTGCATTCAGCTTCGCGCTTTGGAGCCCTTCACCTGCTCATCTTCCTAACAATGATTCACAAGCAAGTTAGATCGATAAAATGGGCAAGTAGATAAATGGTCTACTAATGATCATGTTCTAACTTATACAGGAAAAAGTCACCGCTTACGTAGCAAATATGCAGACACGACATACATAAGCTGTGACAAATATAGGAGATCAGCAGGCTGAGAACCAGTTCAGCAGCATAGAGGTGGCTAATTGTTTGCACTAGTGGGATCATTCCTATCAGTGTGTTTATGATAACGTGATCCTAATAATATGAATAAGATGAATAGCATAATTGAACGATTCTTTCAGTGGAATACTGGTTCACCCCAATAGTTTAGGAACAGGATTGCAGCAATGAAAGATTATATTTGATAGTAGAAGACTTTCAAGGTCAATCCTCCCAGGTACACATATTCTGGAAAAGGCCTAGCTGCAAAGCGGGGGTGGCCGATAAGGGATCCAACAACGGGAAATGTAGCTACTAAAACTACAAAAACACTAGTCATGCTGGTGTTCGAAAAACTATTCTCGTCGTTGGCCCCTCAGATTTACGAACTACAGGACTCTTCGTCATTCCTCAAAATGTAATACATTGGAAGTCTTTGCATACCAAAACCCCACAGATAAGGGTGCTAGTGTTGCTAAACGGACCTTTTGTAGTTGATTTAAAAAACTGTAAAAGGAAAAGATTTAATCAAACGGAACAGGGTTCCATTCAAAATAACACCAATGATCGCCTAATTTGGGTCAAGCAACCATCAGGATCAGGTCCATGAAAAAGAAGTCTAAAGGCAGATAGAACACTGCCCTACCACAGCAAAATTAAGAGAGAGAATATTCAATGTCTTACCGAGCTGTTATCTATCTTATCGAAGTCATCATCCAAATCATCATGCCCATCCACTGAAAGAAACAAGAAACGAAAAAGATTTAAAACGCCATGATATGATGGGAATCACAAGCACATAGATGCATGTGCATGTTTTTACATATGAGAGAACCAATGCTGGAAAAATAATGCAGATAAGCATGAGAGAACCAATGCTGAAATAGAAACCACCTTTTTTTTTTCTAATGAAACTTTCTGCAGAAAATTTCATCATCATATATATATATATATAATGCGATCAAATTATGTCCTTTAATAGAATTAGTCATTACTATCATTCGGGATTATATTGATGTGTAGTGTTGTTCTTATCATCAATCAAATTACGGACACTGTTGAATTTTGTTATATATATACATCGAATCATCATCGATGTTCTCGACAATTGGCATTAGTTCTCGACGATTATGATTGATAGAGGAAACCTGAGACTTGATCATCAGCGGAGGGCTGATAGTTAGAGGAGAGAATTCTACGTTTTTCGCCACATCAGATGGTTGACTCTCTAGAAACATAGAAAAATGATGACTATCTAGAAACTCTGAAACTTGATGGGACTTGGATTCGATATTCCCATGCCACCAAGTCCCTTTTGATTCTTCTTAAAATTTTCCATTTTCTTGGTCAACTGATGAAGCAAGAACTGTAAGATCACATAGATCAAGTTTAAAATCCAATACACGTAGCATTGCTTGGCATGTACCTTAACGAAGCTCGGATTAAATTAGTATCAGAAAGAATACACATACATTCAGTATGCGCATTAATTTGATTCGCATGGAAATCCGAGAGAGGAACTCAATCATCGAACAACGGTAAACAATAAAGGCTTCATGAAGCTCAGAGATATTCCTTAAGTTATCCTATGATGTCCATGACTGTGACCAATATACACAAACTCGCAGAAAAACCCAAGACATGGAGGCCCCGTCCCCCAACCCACCCACC
>LIEC01007751.1:0-19140 GCA_001925005.1 Drosera capensis
CCGAGTGAACGCGGAGAACAAGCGTCTGACGGAGATGCTGAAGGTGGTTTGCGAGAACTACAATGCGTTGAGGAGACAGTTCGATTACATCAGCTGCATTCCGCCTCCCGCCACTCCCAGCAGCAATGATCACACCGTCGTTGCCAAGAAGAGGAAGTCTGGTACTGGACAGGGAAGCAATGAGAACAATTCTGAGAGCAGTTCGAGCGAGGAGAACTTCATCTCCTCGAACAAGCAGAGGGAGGAGACCGTTGTCAAGGCCAAGATCACCAGGGTTTATGTGCGGACTGAAGCGGCTGACTCCAGCCTGGTACGTGTTTCTTAATCAATAAACGAAATCAGCGAGAACTGTTACACAGTTACTTTTCAATAGTCACTTGGAAACTCTTCCTCTGCACTGAGATAAGCTTTCTAATTGACCGGAGAACAACGATCGTTGTTAACATTCCTCTAAAATAGCCAAGTTTTCGTCTTCATAAACCAATAGAGGCTCATCGCGGGTCGATTCCTGGTGTACTACAGGTTGTAAAGGATGGATACCAATGGAGGAAGTACGGGCAGAAGGTCACCAGGGACAACCCGTCTCCAAGAGCCTACTTTAAGTGCTCCTTCGCGCCAAGCTGCCCCGTCAAGAAGAAGGTGCAGCGGAGCGTGGAGGATCGAACAGTTGTCGTGGCAACCTACGAAGGCGAACACAATCATCCGCAGCCCTGCGGCAACCAAGACTCGCCTACTAACAACAAGAGCAACATGACAGCAATG
This sequence comes from Drosera capensis, assembly GCA_001925005.1. NCBI lineage: Eukaryota > Viridiplantae > Streptophyta > Magnoliopsida > Caryophyllales > Droseraceae > Drosera > Drosera capensis. The sequence continues at coordinate 763 of LIEC01007751.1, forward strand.
AGCGTTGGCTCAATGCCAACGCCTACAACGCTCAACTCAACTGCCACGCCAAACACAGTCACGCTCGACCTGACCAAACATAAGCCTGCTGGTGCGGCCACCACGCCTAGGATCAACTCGCCTGAGTTCCAGAGCCTGATGGTAGAACAGATGGCTTCTTCTTTGACAAGAGACCCCAACTTCACAGCGGCTCTTGCAGCCGCTATCTCAGGGAGATTTCTCAACCAGAGTTGATCCTACCAGGGAAACAAGGATAGCTAGTGACCGAAAATCGAACTTTAGGCGGAAGAAAAAGAAAGCCATCGCGGTCAAATTCTTTCTTCATATAGATCATAGGTACTTGAAATCATTGTAAAACGATTTCATGGAGGAAAATGTTGAATTTAACGAGCTCAGGCTCCGGATTCCGAAGAATATTTAATATGGAATCCGGTCACAGGGAAACAAAGTGCAAGGGATGATCGAATTCATGACGATTAAGGATTTGCAGTATTCGATACACTGCCTATATTTTGTGTCTTCGAACATAGACTTAAGTTTTGACAAAGTTGATTTGTAGATGTCAGATCAAACCTATGATGCAACGATTCTGTCAGCTCATATTTTAGCACTTGATATGTAAATGATTCAAATTCGCGCCATCGGTCTCGGTCAACAGATGCCGGTAGCGTTGTCAAATTTGCCTAATCAAGGTACTCTCCTTAGTCATGGTGACCCCGAAAGGAAAGGGCAACATTGTTTTGTTTACATGAGGAAAGTTTCAATGATGGAAGCAATCCCATGAATGTAGAAGGCGAGGTCAATGTTTGCTTGGTTGCTCAGCGACTTTTCATTTAACACGAGGCTGAAAACATATCCAAAATATAGTCTTTGTTTATTCCCATTTAGGCTGCCGTCCACTGGATATTCTGATTTCAAAAGGTTGACAAATTTCAATATCTAGATTTTCCATATACTCATTATGTATGAATTACAATGCATAAGAGTTTATATAATTCAGACCGGATCCTCCAATGTGGGGAGAGGTCAGGCGATCAAAACCCGCTGAGTGACGAGTTACTTTGTGGTGATGAACCCGTCAACGAAAACTGGATTAAAGAATCCTCCGTGTTTACGGACTATTCGGTTGACCAAGTAAAATCCTTCGGGATTTTCATTTAAGTAATTAACCCAGGAAGAACACTTGCTCGCCGTTGGTGGCAAGATCGGTTTTGGGTGCCTCGACGGCTAGGCCAAACCAATTTGGTCTCGTTAGTAGTTAAAGAGACCAAATCACTCAGCGTGACATGAGCGATGACTGTCACCTCAAGGAGGCTTAGTTCAGTCAACCTCTTACTCTGGGAGGTCTGAGCCATCCTTATTGAAGAAGGTTATCTCAAACAACCCGAGTATAATTTGATTCAATACTCGATGGACAGCCCTCAGCTTCCCGATCACAAGAAATGCCTCCCACATATCAGAGGAGGCCTGAGTTTTGCCTCTAGTCTTCCCTACCTAAAGGGGCCAACGTAGGAGGCAAAGAATAGCCTCCTCTGTTGATTTTAAGGTCGGAAGCAAATCTAGAACCATTGGTTACATAATCAACATAGGAATCAGAATCAACATTCGAATCTCAACCTTATGGAAGGGACAATCTCAAGAAATTGCATTGGGTTGTTCCGATAGCTTTTTTCTTCAATGGCGCCATATCTGGATCATGACTACACCTATGTCTCCGATTGAATTCAAGGTTGAAAATTTACACAAAGTGCCCATACAATGCATATGTCCATGGTCAAAGGTGCAAATGCAAAGTGATAGAATACAATTATTATTATTATTATTATTTGGATAGGATTGATCATGCATCAATGTTGATAATAATGCTGATGGGATAGCTTGACTTGGACCTTATTATACAAAGGTTGGGGACCAAACCATTTGGAATGGCATCCTCAAACCGTTCTTTGATTCAACCCTTGGAATCAGACAAAACAGCTTCATGTTACTGTCATCGACAGTTGTTGCTTTCATCAACTTTCTACGCCGAAAAGTTTGAAGTCATTGCGGCGTTGATATTGCCTTCGTTCCGTCATTTGGTTTCCTACTATCCGTCTCAAGACTCGAGCAATAGAAGAACAAATTCAATCTCGTACTTTCTACTTGTCAATATCTTATGATTCTTTAAGACTGTATTTGTCGATCAAATACGCGACGACTATTCAGAAACAACTATCCAGGAGACTGTCGTAAACCTTATTCTTTTTCTACACTAGCAAAACCGATACCCTAGTAACCGAGAAAGCTGAATAGCATCGTTGCAGGAAACTGGACCTCGGGGGAGTAGGCCAAAAAGGGAGATTTTGACGGAACCCTGTCGAAGAATACAGTGAAGGTTATGGTAGTTCAGGATAACTCCCAAGGTCTCGAAACTGGCTTGAGAGCCCCGACCTATGGAACCTAGAACAGTCAATCGTTGTCCAACCTAGAACTTTTACCAAAAGGAGGACGGTTGGTCCAATCCGGGGGAAGCCGTGTATCTGTTCAAGTTTCAGCAAGTGTGTTGAATTCATTCCCCGGCCTAGCTAGAAACTTGACACCTAGGACAACTGGCCTCTTCTGCAAATAGGTCTACACCGATGCAACTACCAAAAGAAACAAAGGGAGTTGATGAGACCGATAATGGTCGACATAGATTTCACTATCCAAGAATGTCAACGAGGTGGCCACGGTTTGAACGAGTTTCGACAAACTTGGGAATCATTACCCGTAACTCTGAACTATACAAAAAGACTGATTGGATCATCCCCCTCTGGAAAATTCATCCAAATCCGACACCCTTGTTCATCCTGAACCCCAACCTAACACATGTGCCGAACAACATCTAAGCTCTAATCATCTCATGGATGACCGATACTAATGAATTTTGGTTCAAGTTTTATACAAAAGCAAGCCACACGCTATCAACCCGGCTAGCAAAAGATCTATTGAAAAAACACTGACCTGTTATGCTACTAGCGGTGATGGTTTTGATGACACTAGATATCCGAGCATAGGCTCATCTCGTCCAGAGCTCTAGGTAACTCGATCTTGCCAATGGGTTCTGGATTCTGTTCCTCGTTCTTGGCCTTGGGAGCGTCCTCTTTGTCGTTGCTATCTATAGTCATCATGCAATCTTGGAATCTGAAGCAGCTGATTAGATGATCGTTCGTCAGCCCAGCCACCTGCATGAACGAGTAGACCACCGTGGGACTCACACTCCTGAATCCTCGCCTTACTAGGTCTTTGCTTATCACGTCTGCTTTGGGAGTCTTGACTGGGACTTGACGGGGATACCTGAATCTGCTCGCTATAGGGTTTTGGTTTACGAAGCCCCATATGTATTTGTCAAACGACCCAAACTCGTCTATTACCTGCACTAACAGCAGTAAGAAGCACGGAAGTACATTATAACCCACCACACAATTAATTCATGCGCTGATGATATGGTAGTTAAGGGATGTAACAAACCGATTAACCACAACAGGCTAAACTAAAGAACAGATAGAATCTAGATGTAGTGGTAGCATACCCCTGGACTAATTCGTAGTGAACTTTATGTTTCGCAAAAGCTATACAAACTTCCCCTAGCACACAGTTCTCATTCAAACATTTATCCCACTAGGTCAGTCGACTACAGACTACATAAAATTTCTCATATTTGGCAACAAATTCGAAACGACTTTTTTTACATCTTAATCTTTGGATACTTAGAAAACAACCTGCACCTCTCATATGGGGCCCGGGGCGGGGTTTGATCGCTTTTGAACTAATTTCTGCTACCTAACAAGTGCTATACAGCTCGAAGGACTTGAATCATATTCACAGCTAGTGACTAGCAAGGTCCTACTCCTACATTTTCAGTAGAATGCCGATCTAATTTGCTTTGTTTGGTAACAAAATTTGCTTTTTACAATAAAGAGAAGATGAGTACTCATTAGCTTTTACGAAACAAAGTCCTTCGAAATTATGGAAGCCACAGCCACACATACTAACTTAAACTGAAAGCAAAGCAAAAAATAAAGAGGAGCCATATGAGGCAACACAATCATACTGCTACAAGATGAACTTCTTAAGCACGAACTGAATTATTTTGAAACTTAAAGAAAACGGTCGATCACAAAATAATTTGATAGCAGATAAATAATAATGATGTAGTCACAGAAATCCTTATTTGTAGTCTGGGATGTTCTCTCAAAAGCAAGGAGAACAAATAAAAGACAATGGAGCAAGATAAGATGAACTTCAATGCAGGAAAACCTTAGGCAGACCACGATCAAAGATAATCTAGCAGCAATGCAAGCAAACAGTAAGGCTACGGGACAAGCAAGCATTGTTTTAAATAGTTGGGCGATTATAACTTGTGGGGGGTAAAAAATAGAGTCGACTTAGAAGTTAGGTCCTTTACAAACATGGATGCTTAAAGCCCAACAGTGCAATAAGGGAACTTAAACAACTGGCATGCTTACATAGTAATCTTGACCCAGAAGTAACAGAAAATATCAGTACCTTGCATATTCGCCGTGCATTGTCTATTATGGCTCGTAGTTTTAGCTCCGAGAGTAGAGAGTGGCCCGGGCTTCCTGGGGCAAGTACCTTCTTCTCGCTTAGTTTAGAGACATCTACAGGATCAAAGTTCAAGAACACTTCCCTACGAAAAAGCAGATACTTCAAATAAGATTCATTCATGCAAATAATCTCTACACTTGAGGAACTATGTTAGCCTTAAGATACCTAAATGCATCTCGTTTACTGAGTAAAGTCGGCCAGGGAAGTTCAGCCAATGCGCCGGAAAGACTGAGCAGTTCAAACAGCTTGCTGCAAATTAAGCAAAGTGGCGAATGACAAATGGCGAGACGGCATGGCATGGTGAACTCAATTGGAACAGAAAAATAATATTTGCTGATCAGCAACAGTAAATAATATACCTGTCGTCGTGAACTGGAACTCCCCATTCTTCATCATGAAAAGCAGCATAGCGTGGATCTTCACAAGAAAGGAGATTGCATTAGAAATGTTAAGCATTGTTGGGACAAAATTAAAAACCGATAGAGGTGAAATCTCGACCAAAGAACGGAAAAAGAGAAGGCTCATAATAAGATAACAAGAAAAGCAGTATCAACTCAATCACTTCTTGCATCTACAAAGACACATTACACCGTCAGAACAAGATCAAAGCACCAAAACGCACCCAAAGGCCTTTCATAATGCTGGCAGAAGACTTAAGCCAAACCAAGGCATGATTCACCGTCTCATTGCGAATGCGCCACATTCAAGCACAGCAATGTGTCTTAGGATGGAACAAGTGTACTATTACCCCCACACGACTTCACAATGCAGCATCAGAATCGGACAACTTGGTGTAACACCGAACAAAAGAAGAGCCACGACAAGCAATTCACTACAAAACCCTAATCTGAACCTATCAATCACAATGTCATTCAATCTTGACACAAAAGAACAGGGCCGGATTTGAGAACCATACCGGTGCTAGCGGTGACCCAAGCGCATCTCCGCTTGACCACCCCACCATCCAACCCTAGCACATCATCCTCCCCACCAACACTCTCAGCCTTACCATTATTGTTCCCCAGCCTCCCCATCCTCACAACCCCGACCGCATTCCTCCTCCTCACCACCGCCGCCCCATTCCCTCTTCCAATCCTCCCCGTCGAAGCCCGACTGTAATTCGAATCAGACGAGGCATCAGACGAGCAGGACACATTGAGGGATAAATTCGACCTCAGCAGACTCCCTCCTCCTCCTCTGTGTCTCAGCATCGAGGGCGCACTCGATGTCCTCAACGGCGGCGACAATGTCGATGGCGAATCTTGATCCATTTGTTGGGGGGACTTGTCGGAGCATTTAGAGTGGAGAAGGTGGCTTTGCTTGCTGAGTTGAGGACTGTGCCTGGTGGTGTTGGTCCCTGAAGGGACGAGGACCGGTCTAGGTTGTCTGGATGTGGGCGGCGCGTGGTGGTCCGGATCCGATTCAATGGGATGGTTCATTGTGGGTTTTGGGAAACCCTAATCGGGTTGCTTGGGGATGAGAACGTGGAGAATGGTAGACAATGTGGTGGGTTTTGGTGGGTGCAGATGGATGAGTCTATGAAGATGGTGTGGAGGCGAACGAGAACAAGAAATGATGGGGAGTGAAAAATACAGCAGCAGAGAGGACAGAAGAGGCAATACAACGACTGAACAAAGAAAGAAAGGGGAGGAGGAGAAAGCAAAAAGAATGCAAGACGCTCCCTTCTTGTTGTTGCAATTTCCAATGAAAGAACTGTGACTCACAGTGTGCAGTGGAGAGTCGGTGTAACATTCCAATCTCTTCTCTTGCACACCTTTTTTCCCCTGTTGCAATTTTTTTTTAAAAAGAAAATTTGCCTGCAAGTCACAACTCTGAAATTTTATCCCGTTCAAAACAGTAATGATAAGACATGTAATGTAATAATAGCGGCCGATTGGATTAAACGAGATTATTATATCAGAATTATGAATTTTAAAATTAAATATCTGAGTATTATTTGTCCGGAGATTATTATATCAGGATTATAAATCCCGGACTAAATATCTGAATATAATTTATTTCAGGATCATTTTTTTTTATCATATGTTTATTTTACAGCAAGACTAATACTTATAATAGGATAATTTTGACCAATTCAATGCTCATATTTATCATACACTCAAAATAAAAATAAATTGGACTATTTTTTATACAAACATCCTACACTCACGGGAATAATAGTCTTGGGATTATTTATCCTTCTCCCCCACACACTACTTAGTCCCCGACGTGGGGAATTAGATTAGTTAAATAGAATAAATAATCTCTCACTTTATGGACTTTAGAATGTAAAACAAACATGGAATAAAATAACTAATAATCCTATCCTACCTAATCCCTCAAACCCACCCACCCTGCATGTTTCCCTTGAGCGTATTAGGGTCATGTCATACCACACACAATCAAGGAAGAATTTCCAAGTGTAAACCGTTCAAAACTAAAACAAACATCACCGAGGTCTCCAAGGACTTTGGCTAGTTGTGACAGCCATGCTTGGTCATTTTAATATTGTCAAGCTTATCCATCCATGAGGTATAGTTTCATGGACAAAAAGTCAAATTTGCGATTTTGCGGGCGGAGTTTCAAAGATTTGCATTTTCACGTCAGACTGCTCACCCCTCCAGGTAACAGTATCAACATATGAAGAACAAAAGTCACACATCAGCCATCTAATGCCAAACTGCCGTTCCTCTAAAGTCATTGCTAGGAATCAAAGAGCCTATAACCGTACAAGTACATTGAAGCTGTTATTTTGTCTGAATTTTGCCGAATCAAGTTAGGAGCTCCAGAAGAATGTCGAGGACAAAAAATGGGGGATGGTCTTGTGAGTTCATGACAGTGGCTTGGCTCGAGTCGTCGGGTCTTCCTTTAGTTCCAACAAGATCATGGAAACATAGCCGAGGCACCACAGGAGAACGTATTGGAAGGGAATCCAGGATAGACAAGCAAGCAGAGTCAAGATGCTTCCTACATATTGAGGATCTTTGACATATCCGAAAGGGAACTCCGACACCCATGGGACTGTTTTCCCAAATCGAACACCATAGTAGACACCAGCTTCACCAAGCAATTGATATACCCTGCGTCATGGAAGCCACTTCAACAATCAGATCATATATTTTCAAATATGAATTCGAATCCAAATAGAGCTCTCTTATCAGTATGTACAGGAAAGTATACTGTCCCACACATGGCAAGCTAAGTCACAAACACAGCAACAGGTGCGAACATGTGCCATAATCGCGAACTATTTACTAGAAGCAGATGACAGAAATGAAAGAAAAGCCATACATTGTGCATCCCAAAACATACGCCGTATAACTTTCAAAAGAACTTGTTGACCGCAAGACTGAACTTACCGGACCCATGCACAATATGGTAGGAGCATAGCAGGCTTTTGACGCCCACTAAACAGAAGTGCCTTTATTCTCCTGTTCAAGCTTAAGTTATCATATGCAGGGTGTATTGGATTTCATCCATGCCGTTCGAGTCTTAACCGATGTGATTCAATGGCGCTAGCATGAGTGCTAATTACAAGAACAGAAGACACTACCCACCCCCATAAACTGTAAAAGCATATCACATTCTAATATTAGTACGCTCCAATGCTCTATCATTACTATTAAAGTTTCCACCTAATGGAACAAGCTATCTTATAAGTGCCACAAAAATTCCATCAGCGGATCTCAGCTGAACATTTATGCAGTTGGTTGCACTTCAGCTTGTCTACCTACCGGAATTGCTCTTCACAGAATACCGATTTTTCATGTTTCTTACATCGGGTTTTCCTCAAGTACTGAGCTATAACCTTGTCATCGGTCAGGGAACTGGAGGTTAACCATCTTGGTAAAGCTTGGTGTAAACACATCAATCTCAAGAGTCTTACATCTTTCTAGCGTTCATTATATTACATCACGTCCTTACGTCAGCAACCCCACTCCCCCAACGCATGCTGCCTAGAGAATTACCCAAATAATCATCTGAAGATGTTTCATACCTATAACTCAATAAACACAGCAATTTATCCACAAAATTTGAGCAGGATCTTCTGTATCGTTCCTATGTAGCAAAGCCCAAGATGGTTTCCCTGAGACTCAACCCTATGACTACGAGAACGGACTTTCTCATGATATGTAATACTCTAGCGCGCACTATATGCCTTTTAGTGGAGATTAATGCACTCACAACTAATCTCTATCATCCTATCTAGTTAACACTAATTAATCAAATTCGCATTTCCTTTCCAATAAGATGGAATAAAGACCAGAACAGTAACATCACATCAAATCGCATCACAGTAACCAATGTCTCCATCACATATTTATCAAAACGCACTTCAGTCTTCACTACACAAAACCCTACTTGTCGCGGTATGTAAAACTTCTCCTCACAAATCACATTACGATTACCAAGTCCCACCCACACTAAATCCAATGGAACACAATCCATTAAACCTGAGGATCAATACAGACACCCAAATCACTCAACCAAAACCCCACCGACCCCTCACCACCCCAATCCCACAAACTAAGAACCACCACACCAATTCCCCAAAAGGGTCATCCCAAAGCCCAAAAGGGTACCCAAAACCACCCCAAAATCCCCAATCTAATCCCATCCTCACCTGAAATTCAGAACCTGACCAGCAACGACGAGGGGCCAGAAGAGCAGAGGAGCGGGCCAAGTGAACGACGAAACGGAGAAGAACGCGACGAACTGGATCAGTTTGAGGAAGTAGGAGACTCGAGCCATGGTGGCCGATGGGTCGCGGGATTTGCCGCAGAGATCGACCCATTTCTGTGGGTGTGTCCAGAGAGAGTAGTAGTATGGGAATGGGAGGAGTATTGCAATGGCTGCCCACATCGACATTGTTCAATGAATGAAGTCGTCTTCCTCGTCGGAGGTTGAGAGATGATTTGAAAGATGAGGAGCTGTTTGATCTCTGCACAAGAAGTTATAATAATTTCACCCGTGTTGTTGGGAGGGAGGAGTAATAAAAAAAAGAAAAAAAGGACGGACAGTATAATAAATTGATATGATATGATATTAAATAAAAAATCAAAAACAAAATCAGAATGAAAAACATGAGCAACGATAATCTAAAACATGTTATATATCAAAGTGATTTTTTGTAAAAAAGAATCCGGAATAATATAGAAGTAATGTAAGTAAAAAGGACAAAAAAAGATGACAGCAGTCGAGTAGCACAGTTCTAGAAAACAAGTCATGGTGAAGTGAAGTAACACAATCCATCTTAAGATGCTAACCACATAAAGTGATCCTTAAATCAACTACAAATGGCTGCACAGATGGCTATCAATGTATGAGAAGGACCTGCCATTTTCTGTAGACAAACCAAAATGGCAGTAGTAGAATCAGAAAAAGAACCTGCATAAATATAAGAAGTGATTATATCAAGAAAATGATATTTGCTGAAGCTTGCAGTACTATGAATTTTTTTTAAAAAAAAAATTTATTGATGCAATAAAAGAAACAATTTATACTCACCTGAACATAAGACAAAACAACAGCAGTCCCCAGGATTCTAACGCAGTTGGCCAGAAGGATGTTGAGAATGAATGGAAGAGAACCATCTATTGTATACAGATCTGAGGACAACCTAGAAGACAAATGCTACTTGTAAAAAACACACATAGAAACTGAGATAGTCATTCAAACCAAACAAAGCAAAACCTGTTGAGTATTCTTCCACGTGGTGTCTGGTCAAAGAATTACACAGATGCATCCACAAGCTTATGCAGAAGTGTATTATGCACTCGAACTGCTAGTTCCAACCCACCAAATGCAAATGAGAATGACCTTACTAACGTCAAGATAGAGTTTGCCAGACAGAAAAGGCCCAGGATCACCTGAGAGTTTAGTTACAGACCCTAAACTGTTAAGCTAGCAATCGAGCAATTTTATGTTGCGCTAAAAAAATTACAGCCTCTTATGCCAGGGTGTTATAACGATGCTATTCTCCTATATTATGTATGATGCTCCATGATCCAGTCCAGTCATGGGATGCCGTATAAAAGAAGTTTTTCCCAACAGTTTTTTGCATCTCTTCCTTCCTAGTTGCATCTCTTCCAATGTCTTGCCACTTACGAGTGACCTCTATCTGCAAGAACTTTCAACATGCCATTTTAAACTCCAGCAAGTTGAATCATATAATATCAAGGGACTTCAATACTCATCCTTTGAGAATTGAGAACTTAATGATAATATGATTCTTCTCCTATGCTGCACTTACTGGAGGCATGAAAGAGAAAGAAAAGGTCCTTATTTCAGTTGCACTTAGCAAGAGGCACTTTGTAGTAGCTGGAAAAAAGAAAGAAAACAACCGCTAGTTTTACCACGTAGAAAGATAGGGTATAGTCTGGTCCACTCTTGGTTCTTGTCATATCGACCCAGTAAGATAACCATAGATCATTTCCATTTCGAGATGCTTGCATCAGCACAGCAGAAAGCAATACCAAACCAGCAATAAACCAACCAGAAAATGCAGCATAAGTTCTGCACGAATTCAAGTTGATAAAGTAACTAAAACACCTCTATGATTAAACATCAGAGGAAAGATGCCATTCAAGCAACATGAAAGCAGCATTTATTGTCCAAATCTTATTTTAGAGACAAGAAACACAAACATTACTAGCACTACAGATCTTTAAGTAACCACTTACTTGTACACAGTTAGTTCAACTCTGCCCTCTTTTGTTTCATCATCTTTTCAGCAGCACTTGCTATCAAATTAGCGATCCATTTATTCACTGTATAAAGAGATATAGATGACGACGATTCACATCCAAGCAAAAGAAGGGGTGAAGGAACACAAAGGAGGACTAAATTGTTGAACATAAACATTTCCTGGGTATGCCAAGTCATTCAAACAGAAGAATAAACTACCATTCGGCAAATAACAAATCACTTGTGGGATCAGGCATAAGCAGTTCTCACAAGACGTGGTACATACACCCGCTACTTTAGATACTTGTCCAAATCACAGCACATTTAGTAAGCTAAACATGGTTCACACACACAAACCAGATAACCATCTACAACAATACTGTGAAAAGAAAAGGTTTTCGCCCCATAGAAAGTAAATCAGATTAAGACGGAGGGAGCCCAATAGTTGGAAAATACAAATTTAGAGGACGTTATAATCATTCTCTAGCCCAGCCCCAAAAGCTATAGGACCCCGCCTCCATAACATAAATCATGAGGCCTTAGTTATAGTGCCATTGTTTAGGAATACATCAGAAGTGCCGATCGTTTAGGAATACATCAGAAGTGGGCTGCTGCTGACAGTTAGAATCTCTTCTTTCCCTTTGGCCAATAAGGAATAAACCATGAGGCCATAGTTATAGTGCCATTGTGTTGTGCCAGTTTTTTAATGACGGCATCAACTTGTAAACAAACTCAAGATAAAAAGGCAAGAAAACGAAGAGCAGTTCATGATCATAAATCTTGGGGTAAATGTATACAACTTTCTTATTGTCAGGCATTACAGCAAGCTGCTTTATTGGCATTTCATACTAATCAAAACAGGTTCTTGGCAACTGAACAAGTACCTGGTATAAGCAGAACAGTTATTGCAACTTCAGAAAGAAAAGCAAAGTTGACTTGAGTATACAGAAGATAAAGAGCGATGCTGATTTGCAAAGGAAGGCTACAGAGGCACTGCAGTTCATCAGTAATCAATGAAATGTATGAACATGAACTATTGTATATGTATTATGTATATACAGCATACACGAGAATAAGGGCACCACAGTGATGCAAAAAAATACAATTATGATGGTTATTCATATCAATAGTAGCAGACTTTAATCAACCAAATCTTCTCATCAGTCCATGGAGACAAGGAGACTAAATCTGCCAAGCGTCTAATCACCCCATCAGGAAACAATTTAAAATCATGGTTCTTTTTTCACCCTGAAAATACACCAAGAAAGACTTCCAGCAAATAAACTATCAAAACGCAGCACTCACTACACAACACAGCATATCGTAACCAGAATCGAACTCCATACAAGCTTTGCTTGCCGACTCCAGCACATGAACAATCACATCCGCACAAAAGGTTAAAGAAGTGAAGAGAACAACAGAATGGCCCCTGCTTTCAGTAGTAATTTTGCAACCCCCACCGAGAATAAAGAAAGGAAAAAAGGGCGTCCACACATAGGAGCCTCAGCCTTCATTTTCCAGTTTCAACCCCCTCTCCCCACTCAGAAATGCACACCAAATGAGAGAGACAGCAGAAGGATAGAATTACAATAGAAAAAGGAAACACGAGGCATCCACTTGGTCACTGACAAACCGAAACTTAAGAATAGCATCATACCAGAAGAGTTCTTTACCTCCACACATCATGAAGACTGTTAAACAGGTTGACTGTCCTGTCAGCATCTACTGACATGAATGTTTGAATTTCCCCTTCTGAAAATATGGATCTTTCAACTAGAGTTACATGTAGACACTGTAAAGGGAGAAGCAGAAAGTCGAATGAGTTTCAAGAAGGCCACAGTACGGAACAGAAAGCAGAGAGTTGATTTGAATATGGTTAGATAAACACAAGCTTAGCAAAAAGGAGTAAAATTCAAAGAAAGAGTTGATGCCAAGAAGCTGGAGTGTGTCAGACACAAAGATGTCGAGGTGCATACATAGATATATAAGTTAGACAAGGATCTGCAATTGTGTCATGGCAAACGATAAAACCCATGGAAGAAAAGACAAAAGAGATTTGATGGATAAGGTGGCATATCATGCCCTATAGCTCAATCAGAGAAGTAAATTCGCCTTCTCATAAATCATCATCATGATGCTAGATCTTAATCTCAATTTCAACTTGGATAGACGATATGTATACTGTGTATCCAAGAAGGACCTGCATAAAAAAAAATGGCATTATCCTCCGCCAATCTCACACCTCCGCCAGACCAAAAGAAAGGTCGGCAAAGAAATAGAACTGAAAAACCAATCATAAGGGAAAACAGTTGGGTAAAAGCAGAAACCATTTTTCAATTTGGGTTAGAAGTAAAAACTACCACCCACAGAACACAACGACAAGCGATAACTTCATTTCCCCAGCTTACCACTCCATTTTAGGTAGAGGTTGTTCAGAAAAGGGCAATTACTGTGATACTTGAACCATTAAGCACATCTAACTATGTTTCCAACACATATATTCCTTGTCAAACAAATTATCAAAAATACTTCTGTGGAAGTCATTAACACATAAAACCAAAATTTAGCACAAGAAAATCCACCAATCTGCAGTCATGAAAGAAATAAAGCTCATATAATATTACCGATAGAAGCACTCAACTCCGAGAAATTAAAGAAAGATCATTCAGAAAAGATGGCAATCCAGAACTGGACTTACTTCAAGAGAGCAACCAGGCCGAAGGAAATTGCAAGACCAATTCCATCACGGCTCCTGCCACATTCATACATTTGGAAGAAGCATGTTACTTAGAAACAAAAAAAAATAATAATAAAATAATAATAAAATAAAATAAAAAAATCTTTTCTTTATATTTCCCCTTCTTTCCCTATTTAGAAATACTGATGCTAAATGAAGAACCATTCTTTTGCAGTAAAGATGTCCAATCAGATGCTATAGATGATGATTATTATTCGCGTCTATGGTCATGAACATCAGGGTTCAGAAAGAAATTGCAGTCCCCGGGATCCAAACGTACGAACTGGATTAAAAAAGGTGCATACTCAATTTAATAGAAGAGGGAAGGTGAAAACCTTTTTTAAGGAATCAAATCAACTTATTTAAAAGTAAAGGTCCTGCAAGCCCAATACAATCATTGCACAACTGCACTGCAATAAAAATTTGTGAAAGCTAGAAGAAAGGGAAAAAAACTCATTTTCAAACCTCTTACAAACTTCTATCGCATCACTTGGAAGGGAAAATTTACAAGTTAGCCAGCGGGGAGGGGGCAGGGCCTGCGCCCCAAGTTAGAGTTCTTTTCCATGGAGAAACTCAGGCTTCCGCTTTAATAGTTTATGGAGAAACAGTACGTAGAGTTTTTTCCAGCCAGATCTCTTGACAATCTAGCTCATTCCACCAAGTTGCAGTAATCATCATTAAAATCAAATGGGTTCACCATGGAAGTCCTCACATATACAGCTAGCTTGTATAACCTCAAGGCATGAGAGGAAAAGGGTTTTCTCCCTTGGTACAGCTTTAAATAAGTAAGCTACAACGGAGGAATTGATGTGCCAAAACAAAGGAGGAAACCAGGTCTGCTACAAACAAATAACTTCTGTGCCTCGTTAAACCTCTCTATCACGACGCTCAAAGGGAAATTTCACTTTTGCTAATTGATGTTTATATTAATTTTTTAATTTTTATTTTTGGTGCCAAAAGGCTTTCCAAGCATTATGCAGGTCAGCAGCTTCACCTTTTAAAGTTCACAGCAATTTTGCTCATTGCCTTGAAGATCTAAACTTTTTTTAAGGAACTAAAAGCACCTACGAGAGTTTTATACCACAACCGTCCAATGGAAAACCAATAATAATAATAAAGAAAAAACAAAAACAAAATGTCTATGAAGTAACCTTTAACAGGCCTAGACAGAAATATGGCCATCCATATGCAGACCAAATTGCCTTTGTCAGAGATGCATTCGAGCAGTTAGTTATTTGTTGCGCTTCCCAACTCATTCGTAGTGTGTCGTGACATAGTGAGGGATTCATGTCAGGTGGTAAAGGAAGCAAATCTTGAAAGTCAAGTTGCTTCTTTACTCCTTGCTCAAGTACTGGATGAATATTGTTGAATGTCATGCTGTGAGAAAAGCTTGAAGCAATCTCCTTTAAAGCCAAAGAACATGTGAGAGATAAGTGCAGCATACTTGTTGCTTGATAAAATGTACACAGGAAAGAGAGCGAGAGCTAATGGTAGAAGTTGCTTCTCGTCCATCTCAAGGCATATTGGAGGAGAACTTTGACTAATGAGTTATCTTCTGTATTTAATGTCAATGTTCCAATTCCTTATCTTGCCCTACATTAGCAGAGGCTTTACCAATTATAAACTTATGGTCACACCTGCCACTTATGATCATCGATCAACACCAAAAATCATTGATGTTCAGCATCTTATGGTAGTCAAATATATCCCCAACAGCATTAAAGAATTATACTATTCAACTCTCGGAATGCTTAGAGTAACAGGAAACTGTCACTGGGGCATCAAGTAATTTTCATGTCCCCTGATGCAAATATAGATGCTAAGAACTCACCTGGGAGTCATTGAGACGATCTTCGAGGTCCACGTCATGAAGTAGTGGTTCTTCCTCCGCGGAACTTTTCCTGTCGTAACAAAAATATACAATCTAGCTTTCAGCAAAAATATACATGACGAAGACTTTCATAAATGGAAAAAAGTCTTCTGAAATTCAGCAAAAAGGCATCCATGAGGTATGCAATGTAGTAGGCCCTTTTACCATTGCAGACAGAAATTAAGTTTGTAAACCTATTTGGCAAGAAAGGAAGAATAACGAGGGTCTCGAGTCCATTCCTTAGCTTCATAGTAACTATTTTCCATATGTTTAAACCTCACGGAAGAGAAGATGTCCAATACCCTTTGACTGAAGCAGCACATTTCATTCTAATAATGTTGATGTAAATGCCAAACATGAGATCCAGCACAACAACTGCACCCTCTTGGAAGCGTTGTAAAGCCTGACAGCAGACCCACAAGCAAAGATGAGGACATGATTTACCCATAAGCAAAAAAAATTAAATCTAAACAGGAAACAGACTCACAATTACATAAAGTGAAAATATCATTTTTCATGTAGCGAGTTTAACTCCACAAATTTGCATAACTTCTTATAATTTGTATCGCTGAGCCGCACATCATTAGGAGCCTATTCAACTAGTGCCCACGAGTTATATTTTCTACTATGAATATCATTGACCAAACTAGCCAGGTTCAGCAGCAGCACAAAGAAACAAAAATTGCTAGAAATGAGAAGAAGCCACAGAAGATGGTATCACCAGCTCGGATGAAAGACAATGTCCTTTGCAGATGAGGCACTTGAAGCACTGCTCTCACAATCCACCAATAGCACTATATCCAATTGGAAAATAGCATCCAGCAATAGGAACCCAGTGAAAACAGAAGTCTCATGACCTAGAATATCAAATGTCCATGGAACAGAGCAAACAATATCAAAGCTCTTGACAAAACTTTCAAGATGCGTCAAAGCCAATTATAGATAAAAATAAAAGAAAACAAATCAGAGCAGTACCCAGACAGAAATTCGAGAGCATTTAAAGATCCAGTCATAATACTCAATGACGTATCCTTTCCCTGAGTTACTCCACATCATAACCATGTTAAAAGATAACAAGGCCACTTCAAGAGCAGGAAAATTTCGCATCAGAATCTTCTCCTGCAAGTGCTTCTGTAGGGTTACATTCACGACAAATTAGCATACATGGCAGCTTAACCATGATAAAAAGGAATAATAACACGGCAGGAACACACCATAACTCATTCAATGATTCAAGCAAACAATACGAATAAATTAAGAAGAGAGGATATACCTTCCCGCTCCACCAAACACCTCTTCTCGAAATTGCTATCACAGAAACCATGATCAACATAAACAGATTCCCTCCAAGACCAAATACCGTGGCAAAATTTAAGGAACAGAAAGAGCTTGACAAATATACAACTCAGTACTAAGTACAAAAAATAATACTCTGAAAACCATGCAGTGTGTTGGGGGATCCCCAACGGCAGGGGATCCTTTTGAAAAAACTTTGGAGTACTACATATAATACGAACTGAAATTGTAATCATTCAGTGATCAAGGATATATATCGTCGAAACACTTTGAAAATCCATGACCTTCCCAAACCCGAAAGCATACAAACAAAATGTGCACTTAGCTCAGTACATCTTCCAAAACAACATCCTACGTTAAAAGTTTCTGAGCAGTACAAAACAATTAGTATTCCACAACAGGAAAATAAAGAACAGATACGGAAACCCTAAAAACGACTCGAATAATCCAACCAACGGTCAATACACAAGGGCATAATACATTCAGGACTATGCATCACTGATCACTCAAAACCCAACAATCTGTATTCTCGGTCACAGCCGATAACACCATATACAGAGATCTTCTCATCAGGAATCCCGTTTGAGACAGCACACAGACAATCCCACCCTACCAAGACAAATAAACAAAACCAGAACCCTTAGACGACCGAAAATTCACTGCAATGAAAAATCGATCGATCAAGGATAAGCACTCAGAGTCCATAAACTCCCAACCCTAAACCCTAACCGATCTTGTCGCGCACAAAAACAACTGAACCCTAAACAAATCAAACAACGCGTCAGAATCAAAATCATCGACACGTTCACATCAATATTCAACACTCCAATCCTCCACAAACAAGGATTAACATGAACAGAATTATTAAACAACAGTATGAGTCTCGGAATTAATCGTGGCGCATATACCGGACAGAGGAAGCTCGTCATCGTCACCTTCATCGTTTTGGTATCCGATTCTCAAGCGTGATTCAAATCCACAGGCGATGATGCTATGATTGTTAAAGCGAGGGAGAGATGAGAGGAACCTTTGCTTTTCCACTTCGAATTCATCAATGGCTTCTGCTTTATCGCTTTTGAACTCTTTTTTTTCTTTTTTTTTTGGCTTTTGCTTTTTTGCGCATTTGTTGCTCGATGGTGGCTTGGCGTGGCATGGTGGTGGTGTGTGGGGTGTAAATCCCATGAGAGTGGAGTGTGAGGAG
>LIEC01007762.1:0-10385 GCA_001925005.1 Drosera capensis
AGCTTAAAACACTCAAAAACACTTCAAAAGGCTAAAAACAACATAAAAACTATGAAAAGACCCTTGAAAAGAGCTTAAAACACTCAAAACCCCTTGAAATCGCTAGAAACAACATAAAAACAATTGTAATGACTTCAAAACATAAGAAACTATGAAAAAACTCTTTAAATGAGTTTCAGACACTCAAAAACACTTCAAAAGGTTAAAAACAACATAAAAACTATGAAAAGACCCTTTAAATGAGCTTAAAACACTCAAAACCCCTTGAAAATGATAAAAACAATATAAAAACAACTCTAATGACACGAAAACGTAAGAAACTATGAAAGACCCCTTAAATGAACTTAAAGCACTAAAAAACATTTCAAAATGCTAAAAACAACATAAAAACTATGAAAAGATACTTGAAATGAACTTAAAACACTGAAAAACACATCAAAATGTTAAATACAACATAAAAACTATGAAAAGACCCTTTTAATTGAGCTTAAAACACTGAAAACCCTTTGAAAAGGATAAAAACAACATAAAAACAACTCTAATGACATGAAAACGTAAGAAACTATGAAAGACCCATTAAATGAGCTTAAAGCACTCAAAAACATTTCAAAATGCTAAAAACAACATTAAAACTATGAAAAGATCCTTGAAATGACCATAAAACACTCAAAAACACATCAAAAGGCTTAAAAAAAGATAAAAACTATGAACAGACTCTTGAAATGACCTTAAAACACTCAAAACCCCTTGAAAAGGCTAGAAACAACATGAAAACAACTCCAATGACTTGAAAACGTAAGAAATTATGAAAAGACCCTTTAAATGAGTTTAAAACACTCAAAAACACTTAAAAGGGCTAAAAACAACATATAAACTATGAAAAGACCCATGGAATGAGGTTAAAACACTCAAAACCCCTTGAAGAGGCTAGAAACAACATAAAAAATACTCTAATGACTTGAAAACGTAAGAAACTATGAGAATACCTTTTAGATGAGCTTACAACACTCAAAAACACTTCACAAGGCTTAAAACAAGATAAAAACTATGAAAAGACTCTTGAAAAGAGCTTAAAACAATCAAAAACCCTTGACATTTCTAAAAACAACATAAAAACAACTCTAATGACTTGAAAACGTAACAAACTATCAAAAGACCCTTTAAATGAGCTTTAAACACTTCAAAACACTTCAAAAGGGTAAAAACAACATTAAAACTATGAAAAGAACCTTGAAATGAGCTTAAAACACTCAAAACCCCTCTAAAAGGCTAAAAACAAAAGGAAAACAACACCAATGACTTGAAAACGTAATAAACTATGAAAAGACCTTTTAAATGAGCTTAGACACTCAAAAACATTTCAAAAGGCTAAAAACAAAATAAAAACAACTCTAATGACTTGAAAACGTAAGAAACTATGAAAAGACCCTTTAAATGAGCATAAAACACTTAAAAACACTTCAAAAGACTAAAAAAACATAAAAACTATGAAAAGACCATTAAAATGAGCTTAAACACTCAAAACTTTTTGAAAAGGATAGAAACAACTCTAATAACTTGAAAACATAAAAAACTATGAAAAGACCCTTTAAATGAGCTTTAAACACTGAAAAACACTTCAAAAGACTTAAAACAAGATAAAAGCTATGAAAAGACCCTTGAAATGAGTTTAAAACACTCAAAATACCTTGAAAAAGCTACAAATAACATAAAAACAACTCTAATGACTTGAAAATGTAAGCAACTATTTGAAGACCCTTTAAATGAGATTTAAACACTCTAAAACACTTCAAGATGCTAAAAACAACATAAAAACTTTGAAAAGACCCTTGAAATTAGCTTTAAAAACTCAAAACACCTTGAAAAGGCAAGAAACAACATAAAAACACTTTAAAAAACTCAAAAACATTTCAAAAGGCTAAAAACATCATAAAAGCTATGAAAAGACCCTTGAAATGAGTTTAAAACAATGAAAACCCCTTCAAAAGGCTAAAAACGACATAAAAACAACTCTAATGATTTGAAAACGTAAGAAACTATGAAAAGACCATTTAAATGAGCTTAAAATACTCAAAAACACTTCAAAATGCTAAAAACAACATAAAAACTATGAAAAAACTCTTTAAATAAGCTTAAAACACTTAAAACCCATTGAGAAGAATAAAAAGACAACATAAAAACATTTCTAATGACATGAAAACGTAAGAAACTATAAAAAGACCCTTGAAATGAGCTTAAAACACTCAAAAACACTTCAAAACGCTAGAAACAATATAAAAACAATTCTAATAACTTGAAAACGTAAGAAACTATGAAAGGACCCATTAAATGAGCTTTACACACTCAAAAACACTTAAAAAGGCTTAAAAAAAGATAAAAGCTAGAAAAAGACCATTGAAATTAGTTTAAAACACTAAAAATATCTTGTAAAAGCTAGAAACAACATAAAAACAACTCTAATGTCTTGAAAATGTAAGAAACTATGAAAAGACTCTTTAAATGAGCTTAAAACACTCAAAACCCCTTGAAAAGGCAAGAAACAACATAAAAACAACTCTAATGACTTGAAAACGTAAGAAACTAAGAAAAGACCCTTGAAATCAGCTTAAAACACAACAAAACACTTCAAAAAGCTAAAAACAATATAAATATAATGAAAAGACAGACCCTTTAAATGAGGTTAAAACACTCAAAAACATTTCAAAACGATAAAAACAACATAAAAACAATGAAAAGACCCTTGAAATGAGTTTAAAACACTCAAAACCCCTTGAAAAGGAAAGCAACAACATCAAAAACAACTCTAATGACTTAAAAATGTAAGAAACTATGAAAACACCAGTTAAATGAGCTTAAAACATAAAAAGCACTTAAAAAGACTAAAAACAACATAAAAACTATGAAAAGACCTATTAAATGAGCTTAAAACAATCAAAACCACTTGAAAAGGCTAGAAACAACATAAAAGCAACTCTAATGGCTTGAAAACGTAACAAACTATGATACGACGCTTAAATGAGCTTAAAACACTCAGAAACACTTAAAAAGGCTAAAAACAGCATAAAAACTATGAAAAGACCTTTTAAATGAGCTTAAAACACTCAAAACCCCTTGAAAAGAGAACAAATACCATAAAAACAACTCTAGTGACTTGAAAACGTAAGAAACTATGAAAATGCCATTTAAATGAGGTTAAACACTCAAAACCCCTTCAAAAGAAAACAAACAACAAAAAAACAACTCTAATGACTTGAAAACGTAAGAAACAATGAAAAGACCCTTTAAATGAGCTTAAAATACTCAAAAACACTTCAAAAGGTTAAAAACAACATGAAGACTATTATTAAAACACTCAACAACACTTCAAAAGGATTGAAAGAAGATAAGAACTATGAAAAGACCCTTGAAATAACTCAAAACAAAATAAAAACAGCTCTAGTGACTTGAAAACATAAGAAACTATTAAAAGACCCTTCAAATGATCTTAAAACACTCAAAAACACTTTAAAAAGGCTAAAAACAATGAAAAGACCCTTGAAATGAGCTTAAAATCCTCAAAAACACTTCAAAAAACTAAAAACAACATAAAACTTATGAACAAAAAAACCCTTTAAATGAGCTTAAAACACTCAAAAACACTTCAAAAGGATAAAACCAACTTATAAACAATGAAAAACCATTGAAATGATCTTAAAACACTTCGAAAGGCTAAAAACAATATGAAAACAACTCTAATGACATGAAAACGTAAGAAACTATGAAAAACCCTTTAAATGAGCTTAAAACACTCAAAAACACTTCAAAATGCTAAAAACAACATAAAAACTATGAAAAGATCCTTGAAATGAGCTTAAAACACTCAAAAACACTTCAAAAGGCTAAAAACAAGAAAAAAAAACAACTATGAAAAAACCCTTGAAATGAGTTTAAAACACTCAAAACCCCTTGAAAAGGCAAGAAACAACATAAAAACAACTCTAATGACTTGAAAACGTAAGAAACTAGGAAAACACCATTTAAATGAGCTTAAAAAAAACACTTAAAAAGACTAAAAACAACATAAAAACTATGAAAAAGACCAATTAAATGAGCTTAAAACATTCAAAACCACTTGAAAGCTTGGAAACAACATAAAAGAAACTCTAATGACTTGAAAACGTAAGAAACTATGATACGACGTTTCAAATTAGCTTAAAACACTCAAAAACACTTCAAAATGCTAAAAACATCATAAAAACTATAAAAAAAAGCCTTTAAATGAGCTTAAAACACTGAAAACCCCTTGAAAAGGAAACAAACAACATAAAAATAACACTAATGAGTTAAAAAAGTAAGAAACTCTGAAAATACCCTTTTAATGAGCTTAAAACACTTAGAAACACTTCAAATGGCTAAAAACAGCATAAAAACTATGAAAAGGCCCTTTAAATGAGCTTAAAACACTCAAAACCCCTTGAAAAGAAAACAAACAACACAAAAACAACTCTAGTGACTTGAAAACGTAAGAAACTATGAAAAGACAGTTTAAATGAGCTTAAAACACTCAAAAACCCTTGAAACACGCTAGAAACAACATAAAAACAACTCTAATGACTTAAAAACGTGCGAAACTATGAAAAGACCCTTTAAATGAGTTTCAATCACTCAAAAACACTTCAAAAGATTAAAAACAAGATAAAAACTATTAAAAGACCCTTGGAATGAGGATAAAACACTCAAACCCCCCCGAAAAGGCTAGAAACAACATAAAAACAACTCTAATGACATGAAAACATAAGAAACTATGAAAGACCCTTTAATGAGCTTAAAACACTCAACAACACCTGAAAATGCTAAAAACAACATAAAAACCATGAAATGATCTTTGAAATGAGCTTAAACGACTCAAAAACACCTCAAAAGGCATAAAACATGATAAAAACTATGAAAAGACCCTTTAAATGAGCTTAAAACACTCAAAAACACATCAAAAGTCTAAAAAAAACATAAATATTATGAAAAGACCATATAAATGAGGTTAAAACACTCAAAACCCCTTGAAAAGGCTAGAAACAAAACAAAAACAACTCTAATGATTTGAAAACGTAAGAAATTTTGAAAAGACCCTTTAAATGAGCTTAAAACTCTCAAAAACACTTCAAAAGGGTTAAAACAAAATAACAACTATGAATAGACTCTTGAAATGAGCTTAAAACACTAAAAAACATTTCAAAAGGCTAAAAACAACATAAAAACAACTCCAATGATTTGAAAACGTAAGAAACTATGAAAAGACACTTTAAATGAGCTTAAAACACTCAATAACACTTCAAAAAGCTAAAATCAACATAAAAAATATGAAAAGACCCTTTAAATGTGCTTAAAACACTTAGAAACCCCTTGAAAAAGCTAAAAACAACATAAAAATAACTCTAATGACTTGAAAACATAAGAAGCTATGAAAAGACCCTTTAAATGAGCTTAAAATACTCAAAAAAACACTTCAAAAAGCTAAAAACAACATAAAAACTATGAAAAGACCTTTTAAATAAGCATAAAACACTTAAAACCCTTGAAAAGGCTAAAGACAACATAAAAACAATTCTAATGACATGAAAACGAAAGAAACTATAAATAGACCCTTGAAATGAGCTTAAAACACTCAAAAACACTTCAAAACGCTAGAAACAACATAAAAACAATTCTAATAACTTGAAAACGTAAGAAACTATGAAAAGACCCCTTTAATTGAGCTTAAAACACTAAAAAACACTTCAAAAGGCTAAAAACAACATAAAAACTACGAAAATACCCTTAAAATGAGCTTAAAACACTGAAAACCCCTTGAAAAAGCCAAAAACAAAATGAAACCAATGACTTGAAAACGTAAGAAACTATGAAAAAACCCTTTAAATGAGCTTAAAACACTAAAAAAAACACTTCAAAAGGCTAAAAACAACATAAAAGGTATGAAAATACCCTTGAAATGAGTTTAAAACACTCAAAACCCCTCGAAATGGCTAGAAACAACATAAAAACAACTCTAATGACTTGAAAACGTAAGAAACTATGAAAAGACCCATTAAATGAGCTTAAAACACTCAAAAACACTTCAAAAGGTTAAAAACAACCTAAAAACAATGAAAAGACCCTTGAAATGAGGTTAAAACACTCAAAACCCCTTGAAAAATCTAGAAACAACATAAAAACAAATCTAATGGCATGGAAATTTAAGAAACTACGAATATACCTTTTAAATTAGCTAAAAAAACTCAAAAACGCTTCAAAAGGCTAAAAAAGAAAAGAATCTTGAAATGAGCGTAAAACCCTCAAAGCCCCTTGAAATGACAAGAAACAACATAAAAGCAACTCTAATGACTTGAAAAGGTAAGAAACTTTGAAAGGATCCTTTAAATTTTCTTAAAACACTCAAAAACACTTCAAAAACATTAAACCAAGATAAAAACTGTGAATAGACGATTGAAATGAGTTTAAAACACTCGAAACCCCTTGAAAAAGCTATAAACAACATAAAACCAACTCTAATGACTTGAAAACGTAAGAAACTTTGAAAAGACCCTTTAAATGAACTTAAAACACTCCAAAACATTTCAAAAGGCTTAAAACAAGATAAAAACTATGAAAAGACAATTGAAATGTGCTGAAAACACTCAAAACCACTTGAAAAAGCTATAAACAACATAAAACCAACACTAATGACTTGAAAACGTAAGAAACTATGAGAGACATTTAATGAGCTTAAAACACTCAAAAACATTTGAAAATGATAAAAACAACATAAAAACTATGAAAAGATCTTTGAAATGAGCTTAAACGACTCAAAAATACTTAAAAAAGCTTAAAACATGATAAAA
Source organism: Drosera capensis (assembly GCA_001925005.1). Lineage (NCBI taxonomy): Eukaryota > Viridiplantae > Streptophyta > Magnoliopsida > Caryophyllales > Droseraceae > Drosera > Drosera capensis. The sequence continues at coordinate 6,855 of LIEC01007762.1, forward strand.
ACTATGAAAAGACCCTTTAAATGAGCTTAAAACACTCAAAAACACTTCAAAAGGCTAAACAAATATCAAAATTATGTAAAGACCATTTAAATGATGTTAAAACACTCAAAACCCCTTGAAAATGCTAGAAACAACATAAAAACAACTATAACGACTTGATAACGTAAGAAACTATGAAAAGACACTTTAAATGAGCTTAAAACACTAAAAAAAACACTTCAAAAGGCTTAAAACAAGATAAAAACTATGAAAAGACTCTTGGAATGAACTTAAAACACTCAAAACCCCTTGAAAAAGCTATAAACAACATAAAACAAACACTAATGACTTGAAAACGTAAGAAACTATGAAAGACCCTTTAATGAGCTTAAAAGACTCAAAAACACTTGAAAATGATAAAAACAACATAAAAACTATGAAAAGATCTTTGAAATGACCCTTTAAATGAGCTTAAAACACTAAAAAACACTTTAAAAGGCTAAAACAAATATCAAAATTATGTAAAGACCATTTAAATGATGTTAAAACACTCAAAACCCCTTGAAAATGCTAGAAACAACATAAAAACAACTATAACGACTTGACAACGTAAGAAACTATGAAAAGGCCCTTTAAATGAGCTTAAAACACTAAAAAAACACTTCAAAAGGCATAAAACAAGATAAAAACTATGAAAAAAACTCTTGGAATGAGCTTAAAACACTCAAAACCCCTTCAAAAGGCTAGAAGCAACATGAAAACAACTCAAATGACTTGAAAACGTAAGAAACTATGAAGAGACCCTTTAAATGAGCTTAAAACACTAGAAAAAACTTCAAACAGCTAAAAAAAAACATAAAAACTATGAAAAGACCCTTGAAGAAATGAGTTTATAACACTCAAGACCCCTTGAAAAAGCTAGAAACAACATAAAACAACTCTAGTGACTTGAAAACGTAAGAAACTATGAAAAGATCCTTTAAAAGAGCTTAAAACACTCAAAAACACTTCAAAAGGTTAAAAACGACATGAAAACTATGAAATGACCCTTTAAATGAGCTTAAAACACTCAAAACCGCTTGAAAAGGCTAAATACAGCATGAAACCAACTCCATTGACTTGAAAACGTAAGAAACTATGAAATGACCCTTTAAATGAGCTAAAAACACTCAAAAACACTTCAAAAACCTGAAAACAACATCAAAACTATGAAAGGACCCTTGAAATGAACTTAAAAAACTCAAAACCCCTTGAAAAAGCTAAAAACAACATGAAAACAACTCCAATGACTTGAAAACGTAAGAAACTATGAAAAGATCAATTAAATGAGTTTTAAAACACTCAAAAATGCTTCAAAAGGTTAAAAACAACATAAAAACTATGAAAAGACCCTTGAAACGAGCTTAAGACACTCAAAATTCCTTGAAAAGGCTAGAAACAACATCAAAACAACTCTAGTGGCTTGAAAACATAAGAAACTATGAAACGAGCCTTGCAATGAGCTTTAAACACACAAAAAGCACTTGAAAAGGCTAAAATCACCATAAAAACAACTCAAATGACTTGAAAACGCAAGAAATTATGAATAGAGCCCTTAAATGAGCTTGAAACACTCAAAAAGGACTTCAAAAGGCTAAAAACACCATAGAAACAACTCAAATGGTTTGAAAATGCAAGAAACTATGAAAAGACCCTTGAAATGAGGATAAAACACTCATAAACACTTTGAAAGGCTAAAAAACACTATAAATACCACTCAAATCTCTTCAAAATGACTTGAAAATGCAAGAAACTATGAAAAGACCCTCGAAATGAGCTTAGAACTGCGAAAAACACATCAAAGGACTAAAAACACCATAAAACAACTCAAATGACTTGCAAATGCAAGAAACTACGAAAAGACCTTTGAAATGAGCTTAAAACACTCATAAAAGTGCAAAAGACTAAAAACACAATAAATATAACTCAAATCTCTTCAAAACACACAAAAACGAATGACAAGTGTTAAAAACACCACAAAATTACCACAAATAACTTGAAAACGCTAGAAACTATGAAAAGAGTTTTAAACACTCAAAAGCACTTCAAATGGTTAAAAACACAATAAAACTAACTCTAATTACTTGAAAACACGAGAAAAAAAAATGAAAAAGTCGTTAAAATGAGCTTAATACACCCAAAAACACTTCAAAAATCTACAAACACAATAAAAACAATTCAAATGACTTGAAAACATGAGAAACCATGAAAAGACCATTAAAATGAGCTTAAAACACTCAATTATAATTCTAAAGGCTAAAAACATAATAAAAACAACACAAATGACTTGAAAACGGAAAAAACTATGAAAAAACCCTTGAAATGAGTTTAAAACACTAAAAAACACTCCAAAAGGCTAAAAACACCATAAAACCAATGACATGACTTGAAAAAGCAAGAAACAATGAAAAGACCATTGAAATAAGTTTAAAATACTCAAAAACACTTCAAAAGGCTAAAAACACCATAAATACCACTCAAATCTCTTTAAAAAACAAAAAAATGAATGAAAAGTGTTAAAAACACCATAAAACAACCTCGAATAACGTCAAAACGCTAGAAACTATGAAAAGAGCCTTGCAATGAGCTTTAAACACTCAAAAAGCACTTCAAAAGGCTAAAATCACCATAAAAACCACTCAAATGACTTGAAAACGCAAGAAACTATGAATAGAGCCCTTAAATGAGTTTTAAACACTCAAAAAGGACTTCAAAAGGCTAAAAACACCATAGAAACAACTCAAATGGCTTTAAAATGCAAGAAACTATGAAAAGACCCTAGAAATGAGGTAAAAAAACACTCATAAACACTTCAAGGGCTTGAAACACCATAAATACCACTCAAATCTCTTCAAAACACACAAAAATGAATGACAAATGTTAAAAACACCACAAAATTATCACAAATAACTTGAAAATGCTAGAAACTATGAAAAGAGCCTTCAAATGTGCTTTAAACATTCAAAAAGCACTTCAAATGGTTAAAAACACAAAAAAAAAAAAAAACTCATATGACTTGAAAACTCGAGAAACAAATAAAAGACTTTTAAAATGAGCTTAAAACAAACCAAAACACTTCAAAAGGCTAAAAACACAATAAAAACAACTCAAATGACTTGAAACCATGAAAATTCCATTAAAATGAGCTTTGAACAGTCAATTATAATTCAAAAGGCTAAAAACACAATAAAAACAACTCAAATGACTTGAAACCATGAAAATTCCATTAAAATGAGCTTTGAACAGTCAATTATAATTCAAAAGGCTAAAAACACAATAAAAACAACTCAAATGACTTGAAACCATGAAAATTCCATTAAAATGAGCTTTGAACAGTCAATTATAATTCAAAAGGCTAAAAACACAATAAAAACAACTCAAATGACTTGAAACCATGAAAATTCCATTAAAATGAGCTTTGAACAGTCAATTATAATTCAAAAGGCTAAAAACACAATAAAAACAACTCAAATGACTTGAAACCATGAAAATTCCATTAAAATGAGCTTTGAA
>LIEC01007763.1:0-32440 GCA_001925005.1 Drosera capensis
GAAAGAGACAGCTGATTGCTTGCTACTCCTACCTTCTTCTAAATCACTATCCTCCCGTCTATGAACCCTTCTTCCACTAGACCTATCAGCGGATTCTTCCCTCTCCTCCTTCACCGTCATTTTTGTAGCTCCCTTAGGTTCACCATCATCAGGGAAGGTCATAGTTTCAAGATCGACAACCAGGTTGGCAGCTTTAGGAATGAACTTACTAGCCTCCTCCATCCCCTTCTGAAACAGCAACATGGATTCTCTCTGACTGAAGAAATTCGGGTCCATCGGCATACCATGAGAGCCACTCATTGGCCCGTTTCTATTGCTACTTAAACTACCAAATGCACCCACAGATGCTTCCGAAAAGCTGGAATGCCGCAAGGAGTTGTCAATAAGAATAGTTTGTACCGAGGGAAGCTGAGTCCCAACCAATGCATGAGGATCACCTGAGCTGGTCGTACTGGAACTATGATCACTGGAGGTTGACCCGGAGAAGACACCATCAATGCTCTCCGAGAAGACACCATCAGGGCTCTCCTCCACAAACTGATCTATAAAAGGATGTTGATCTGATGATGGCACATAGTCATGAACTAGAGCATCATAGAAGGGCTTCTCTGCAGCTTGGAGAGCCAAAGGATCCGTGAACATGGAGTGTTTCTCCTCCATATTCTCCTCCATGAGCATCTGATTGATGTACTTGAGGACAGGATCAGCCTCACTATCATCTGGAGAGTGAACTTCAGGGCTTGCCCCCGAAGAAGGGGTAGAAATAAAATCATTAAGAAAATCCTCCACTTGAGGGCTCGGAGGAGCTGGGCTCTCAGTTGAAGGAGATGACCCAAAACCATCAAGGAGAACTTGAAGCCCTGGACTCAATGGAAAATCAGCACCCGTAGTGCCCGAATTCGATGAACTGAAATCGCCAAGAACCGCCCCAAACTGCGGACTCAAGGCGGAACGAGGATCAACGACAGACCCAGACAGGCCGAAATCGTTGAGAAATGCCCCGAAAGGCGGACTAGGAGGGTTCGCAAAGTTGAACTCCAAGGATGGATCTTTATACTCATACAAACCTGTATAGTTCAAGGACTCAACAAACCCAGGTGCAACATCTCCATTCCCATGTGGGTAACCATTTACACCATTTGGGTCTCCTCCAAACTTGGAATGATCCATACTCTTCTGTGCTCCAATCACAAATCAACCCACCAAACCCTAATTGGACCAAACAATCAACCCAAACAACAATCAAATTGACTTATTTATTGAGCTAATTACCAGAAACCCAGATGAAAAAGGATTCAACACCAATCAAGGAACCAGCCAAAATCGATCCATGAAGCAGGAAAAAAAGTCAAAAAAGGAACTTTGATTCCCTTCCCTGCAGTCAAGGTCAGGAACCCAGGAAACTTCTCAAAAATGCAAGATGATGAGAATTTGAGATTACCTTGAGAAGATGTGGAGAGGTAACTGTGAGGGTTCAAACAGAGAAGGTGAAGTGAGGGGATTTGGAGTGGATGAGACTTGAGAGAATGAAAATGGTCTGTGGATTAGTATTCTTTTGTGTATAGTTGAGAAGTTTCCTCGAACCCCAAGCTGGTGGCTTTTTAGTCTTTTAGGTTGATGTGTTGTCAATTTTCCCTGAGAAGATATTTCTAGTCAAAACTATTTGTGAGACGAATATAAACCAAATGATAAGAGTCAGGTTACGATGGCAAAAGCATACCGATGCAAGTTTCATAACTTCGAGTTGTAGTAATTGAATCATCCTAAGCTAAATATTGAATGATATAATCATGATTCAGCTTATTTTATACAAATTCCATATCCGATTTTTCTTGCATAATATTTGTTGGGTTTCTCAATTTAAATAATAATCCAACTCAGTTACATTTTTTAAACAATATATATGATCGTATAATGTTTTTCTTTTTTCCTTTTTTTTTTTTCATTGGAGACTGGCGTGATGTTGTCTGACGTAAAAGATTCCATATATCATCTTGACAAATCCATTTGCGTTTTGTGCTTTTGTCATTCAATTTTGAGATGATCACTGACTTGACAAGGATATCACGCTTTGACCAGCACTTAACTCGCTGTTGAGGTTTAGTCCAACTTGGCTTGCCGTGCAGGAAACTCTTCTTCTCGCACCGTCTATTTTTCTTTAGCAGTTGGCCAAGGTCAAGCCCTTCAGGTGTTCTCCAACTCCTAATACAGTGCCGAACTTAAAAAATGACGGTTATCTCGACACGTAGTTGAACTTGAGAAGCGAGCGCTGCGCTAAGCCTCCAATTTCGTATATGATACAACCTCATACCCATGCTTGTTTCGGTTCTGTGTTTCCGTTTGGTGACCATTGTCGGCCAGATTCCGGCATGAAGTTACGGTTTGCACGATACAGCACATGATGTTATAACAGCTAGAATTAACAGGAGAAATTGGTTGGTGTGATTCAGAATCACATATTCACATGACCTGCAGGCCTTTTGCAGATCCTTGTGTTGATTGCGCTTCTCGAAGTGGGCCGTTTTCTGATGATAGGGCTGCTGGTCTGGTTTCAGCTGGACTTAGGCCCAGCAAACATACGACAACCCAGTGTATTTGGACCCTAGATAAATTGCAAATGAAAGCTCGAAATAAATGAAATTTTTATTCTATTCAAAGAGGAAATTATGATTCGAACTCGTGACCAGCGTATCACACATGTTTTGATAACTTTAGGAATCAATCCCATTAAAAAATCTAACTAATGATAAAAATTCAAATATCTAACTTAAAGGACAGCATCTTTAAACTTGGTGATGGGTGAAGAAAAAGATGAGCTTCAAAGATCATATGTCTGCCATAGATCACAGAACGTTCACCATGATTTATTGACAATAGTAAAACTAACATATTCATATCAGACAACCATGTGATAATTTGTAGGCCATTGATTCTGGAGCTGATCATATCCTTTGGTTTAGCCCACGCCATAATAAGGATAACCACTCATCCAATTAACAGGATCACACAATCAACAGGATCACATGTGCGGATATACTATTTACAGTTGCAAGAGAATATAGCACCATGGATCATACTCTTAAAACTGCATATGCCATCCGCAGATATCAGCCATCTTGAACCGTGGTTGATATTTTACTGTAACTTTTCATGTAACCTTTATTTTTTTTTTTATCGGCGTATAACTCTTAAAACGATGTTCTAAATATTCATCTCTTTCCGAACATGAACCTTCGTAAATCAACAATACTAGAACAAAATGAATTCCATCATCTAACAACTATGTTAGCGAATCGTTAAAGACAGAAACGAATAGAGACCGTGTCAGAATGTGGTTTTGTTAGAAATAGGCATCATTCCATCAACCATTTACAACGCGGGATATAGGAGTTCTCTTTCCCATACAGGAAAGGCTGATCTCGTCCCGGAGAGAAAGGATATAGTAAAACTCCTACGAACCCTGTCTTCGGATATGGATTCATTTTGCTTTTTACATAATTGACAACAGCAACAAGTAAATTAACAATGGTATAATGTCATAATGCAGGACTTAATCCCCTTGGCTTGTTATATGAACATCCGTCAGGATCTGTCCATTGTCGGTGAGATGGAAGTTCTCACAGGAGGAGGCGACAGGCCTCTGGAGGTGGCTTGAGCTGTGGCCCTTGGCTTGTTATACGAACATCCGTCAGGATCTGTCCATTGTCGGTGAGAAGGAAGTTCTCACAGGAGGAGGCGACAGGCCTCTGGAGGTGGCTTGAGCTGTGGCTGCCGCTGCTTGACTTGGTGTTGGGACCAATATGCATGGGCAGCAAGGACCCTGTCGAGCAGCTCTTGCGGCACTGGCTCTCCCCTCCTCTGCTGGGGCGAGATCCTCGCAGTGTGCACCAGTGTTTTCCACTTATCCTGATGATTATTCAAGATCAATGGACTGTGAGTCCGTAACTCAAACCATATGCCCCAAAATAAAGAGAACAAAAGATAGTACCAATAAATTTATCTAAATCCCTCATGAATTTCTATGGCATTGACAGCAAACAAAAAAGGGAATAAGTTAGCCGAAATCAGCAACGAAGAAGTAGCTATATCAGCAGGAAAGAAACCGGTTTCTTACTTTTAAGTCGACATATGTTCGATGCTTCACATTATCAAAAGCTCGAAGCTTAACATCTCGCCATCTGCAGGGAAAAGAAATTTGCAATTGAAACTTTTGCATCCAGACAGTTACTGGTTTAAGGATACATTTCAAACTTCGAAACTTGTCACTGCGATGAAATGTACAATACCTTCCAGTTCCGAGTTTCTCAACTGCTTGCACAAGCGCTTCGACTTCAGAGACGGAGAAAGGCCTACGGATCCTACGCTGCCCTATCTCAGTTTCCTTTGATTTCTTTTGCATGGGAATCACGGTTAGCGGCTTGACATTCGCCTCAGGAATGGGAACCAAGGCTCTGGAATCATAAGTGCTCTTCTCTACTACCTCAGGGGGAGAAGGTGCCGAATCACGATCACTTTCTGCAGCAGTACCCAGACTAAGATTGTTCGATGGAATATCTGCTGAAGGCAGCAACACGTCCTGCTGCACTCTGCTTATTGTTGGAAGACACCTGATTTAGAAAAATTGAAATCCACAATCAATAAGATGAGCCTCGCACAAAGCATGCAAAACTCAGTGCATGAACAAGGAAAACATTTAAGAGATTTCCAAATGCAGAAATAACAATACCCACTTTGTCAAAGGCTGAGGCACACTGCTGGGCTGAAGAGGACCTTCACAAGTTACTGGCGCAACGGCTTGAGAGGCATAGGGTTCTAGTGTAAAAGACAAAGCATCTAGTCTGCTATCGTGCGAAATGCCAGTCTGAATCAATGTCCTATTGTCATCTCTGATCTTTCTCCCCTGAAACAGTATTCCAGCCCGCAACCCATCTTCAAGCATTGCGCTGACAGCTTCCATAACAGTCCTCTACAGGAAAAAAACAGGAAAGCACCCAAAATATTTATCCAAGTTATATAAGTATTACGCATCTACTAATTGGATAGTCATTTATGAGAATGTACAGGAGGAAACACGGAAACAAAAGTTAACCGGGTATAAAAAGATTGCAGCATGACACATTCATCAGGGAGGCAGAGAGAGATGGTACCACCGCTTGTCCAGCAAGCCACAGTGGCATGTGCTCAAACTGCCTCATTAGAGCTAATAAATGATGGAAATTGGGCACATACCTAGTACTAACCACACCATTTCTTTTTTCTTTCTTTTTTTCTTTTTTTTTTGGGTGAAAATACAAATCATCATGCGGCATCTTATAATAGCGTCGGAACTAAAGTATTAAAAAATCTACCTTCAAAGAAGCAACCGTTTCTGTTTCCGATATCTCAATAAGTAGCTCTGGTACCCGGAAAGACTTAATCCTAAGCTTCACTGAGTAAAATAAGAAGTTTCTATAAGAGAAAAAAATTGGATTTATGAATCCTAACCAAGTCGAAAATGTACAAATAAATTGCTCTTGTTCCATGAGTTCGATTCATACCGTGGGGTTCCTTGGCTCCGAATGATGCCTTTTGATCGTCAACTGAAGAAGACGAGCCAAAATCTGAATGATCACGTGAAAACAGGGTAAGTGACATTATAGTAGCGAACTAGGTTTCCGTTTTAAAAAACCGACATAGATGAAAAGAAACATGCCTCCATGCCTTTTCACACCATGATCAGAAGCGGTAATATCCGCAGCCTTAAGTGGCAACTCATATGTCCTCTTTAAAGCACTAATCCCGTCACAACTAGATCCCGAGCTATAGTTGAAAACCTTCCTCTTCTTTGGAGGATAGATCCTCTGGGACCTTTGTCGTTTCAAGATGCTTTTCCTGTTATGGTAGGCAGAAGCCGAATCCCCACCTACAAAAAGACCAAAGCAATGGCAAGTATGAGCATATCAGTATGACATCATCTCAAAAAGGCATAATGGACATTAAAGAAATAACATCAAGTCGAAAACTTACCAGAATCAGAAAGATCTCCATCCTTCAATTTCGGAGCCGCTGCAGAATACTCGAATGCTAAAGGGTTCTTTATTCTGAGCTCACTAGAACACCTTGGCAACCTAGTGGCTGCCATAGTGGTGCTACGTTGAGTGCACCCAGAAGAGTTTTCGTCATCATCTCTACTAACTAAAGTTACATTATCTCTACATAGGGAAAGCGGACCACGCTGATAGTGGTCTTCGCTCAAAGACACTTTGGCACAACTATCTGAGCTAATAAGTACAGGAGGTTTCCCATCCAAAATCATGGGATCCTCTGCGCTGCACAGATCAGGCCAGACCTGAAAGGACACCTGTCCATTGTTAATTGCTATACATTGCTGCTGTTCCATGACGTGACCCTCTAAATTATAAAGAGAAGATTCATTTTTGTGGACAGAACCCTTGATCTTGCTAGGAAGAATCTTAAGTTCATTCTCATCGTTGTTCTGTACTATATTCTGAAAAGAAGAAACCTTCGAAAGATGATCAGTAGTTACGGCAGCCAGACATCCCACGTCAGGCTCCGCACATGAATTGTGCAGAGTATCAGCTTGAAAACCAGGTTCCTTCACAAAAAGATTACTCCTTGAACTTCCTTTATCAAGAGATTCAATTCCTGGAGGCTTGAATTCATCACTTTCATTTTCTTCTTGTACCTCATCCTCGACATCTATCTCCTGATCTTCTCCAGTAATTTTAACAGCAACAGAGTTTTCTCCCTCGAGAAGTAATTTGCCAGCCACAGTAGCCAACAAATCAAATGCTTGCAGTGGATTATCCTCAACTTTCTTCTTAATAGGGACCCTCCGCTGAAGTTGGAAACCAAAAGTTTGCACCATTAAATCACCGTGACGTAAGGGCAATAAGAATTATAAAACAAACAACAATGATCAACCAAGTTTTTAATAGAATTTACCCTGGCAGACCTCTTAGCCTGAGGAATCCATGGGACCTGGTAACCAACAAATCCGTAATCTAACCTTTTCTGCAACACCATATCGCAGAGAACATGCCCGCGATGGTTTTCTGCAACAAGAAATCTGACTGGTAAGATCAATCACATTATGTTTGATAAGGAAAGCAGCCAGCATGATTTAGGAATGCACATAAAGATGCTCAAGGAATTCGGATTTCATGGTGGCTCGTGACACAATGAAATATATAACAAAAACCGAGGGGGAAATAATTAAGGTGACACAATGAAAACTTTATAGTAGTTTATGTTTATTGCAGTAAAGAAATGAGACAGCAAGGCATTAATGATTAATACCTGGTTATATTGTTTTCCATAATCGACTATTTACAAAAATTCATTTTTCAACATTCCTTAAAACTAAGCATTCCCTTCAATAGCCATTAAGCCAATGAATAAAACCTACAAGATTTTAAGACCAACTACAGGAAGTGAGCATGAAGCCTAAACAAACATTGGTCATAAAGAGTGCTCGGAGTATGCATAGCTTCTCAGAGACTTCGCAATTAATCAATACACTTCAATGACCATAATTATCTCCAAACACATCTACGGAACATACAAATTGGGTAGTTCACATTTAGAATAGATATACCACGTGTTTCGCATTGCTGAATATGCCCTAAAACAACGCATATCAACAAATAATTTCATGACCATTGGAAGAGAAATCAAGGTTGGGGTCTTTTCATCCAATGCAACACAATTTTTCAATTGATCACTTCTTTCCTATGAAGCCTCAGGCTCCCCGGTTTCCATATGCGCATAAGGACACGTGGAGGCACGTCTCCAAGACATAAGGGAGACGTACCTGGCACACAACCGTGGAAAGATGATCTCTCCCACCTCAAAACCCCTGAAACTACCTTTCAAAAACCAACAACGAGAAATAGATCTAAAAAGAAGCATTGCACATGATGGAGCCCATCCATCCATCCATCCATGGAATCAAGCAAGTAACTGAAAGCTTAGATCACGTGATAGATACCATGGAATCAAAAATGGGTAAAGCAACTGAAACCCAGTTCTGATCCAAAACCCTTGATTTTCATGATCTAAAACCCTTGTACGACGATCCAGCCCAAGCATACATCGAAGTCATACCGCGACCTAAAACCCAATTACAACCCAGAATTCATCGACGATACCCTGAAATGATGCATGATCTAAAACCCAATTACAACCCAGAATTCATCACACAAGTGATAATTCATCCTAAATTTCATAATAAACAGAACCCCAAAACCCCATCAACGATCACGGGATCACAAAAACCCCCAATCATCATCATCATCATCATCATCAATGATCATCCAAAATTCAGCCCCCAAAACCCAACTTTTTGATTCCTCGAATCCAACCCACTTGAATTCACAACCCCAAATGAAAAATCAGATCAACCAATCACATCAAGATGCAAAACCCACAACCAAAAGCAATAAAAAATTCGGAAAAATTGTGCTTTAAATAAAAACAAAGAATTCTCAATTGGGATTCCAAATCCGAATCTCTCACCTTCAAAGTTCGAATCTTTCACCGTCGCCGAACCCAAAACACCGCCGGAATTCGAGATCGGACCCCCGCCGGAGATCACAACGATATCTCACCAACTTCGAAACCCAAATCGAAATCGAAATGAAACCAAAATCACTTCACGTTTTCAATCCCTCATCCCATAATTACCCACACAAATTTTCACAGACCCAAAAAAGCTTGCCTTTTCTTTATGGAATTGGAATTTCTCTGAATATTTAATTTAATTTTTTTTATGTGATCACCAAAACCCCTTGGGAAAAACTACCCACATCGGACCCATTCGGTAAAACCCCCCTTCAAGCGATTCTTATAAATCATTGACTGTCACCGGAATTCTCCACTGGGTGACCGGTTATTGCCGGTAAATTAAACCACCTATTGACCTGCTCTCACCATGGTCGGTGGCCCACGAGTTTCTTACATGGTCTGAGATCTTGACACGTGGAGAGAGGGTGTTGATCATGTGGCTAGTGTCACCGAGAGAAAAACGTTTGTTCACTAGGAAATGGAATATTTTCTTCTTTCTTTTCTCCTTTTTTACTATAAAAAAAAAGGGTGATGAGTTTATGTGGGTGGGCGTTTTTTAATTGGGATTTGTTTTCCATAAATAGTCACTTGACAAATGCCATGCGGATTCGGGTTTCATTTTGGATGTGTTTGTCGTTTTGTGGCCTCGGATAAGTTTCTAGTATCACGTGATTTGTGTTGAACATATTTTTTCGTTTGGTGTTTAAGTACACACTTGGATATAACCAAGAAGATTGTAAGTTGCTCTCAAATGATTTTTTTTTTGTCAGAATGATAAAATTAGTTTGAGACATGTCTTTAAAATTTAGCATGAGAAAACTATATGTTTGGGTGAAAAGAAGCATGCTAACACCGATGATATAAAATGATATTATTGGTTGAACAATAAGTATGTATAGTATCATCTTCGAATATTCATTCGCTTTTGGTATGATAGAACAGCAAAAAAAAAATGTAAGTTGGAACTTAACTCGGATTCATTTGTCCCTAGAAAACTATTCAGAGAGGAAGGTGGGAAAGGATATAAATGTAGACATGAGTTCCAGAGATGTCGGAAAGACGTATAAAGATGAATGTTGGACCATATACGAGGCCTTCAAGAAAATAAAAGAAAAGAAGAAGAAGAAGAAGAAAACAAAATAGAAAAAAGAAAAGAAAAGGAAAAACATTTATAGTAAATACAGAAGTCCAATGTTGGCACCACTTAAAGTATATATATTCACTTATTCGACATAACAGGTTTGTTCCTTTCTATCAAGTGAACATAAAGCAATCACAAGGCTTACACTGCTTAAACAAATATTGCCATTACTAAATTCATTCATTTCGTGCAACGTCTGTGTTTTATTTCTAATTTATATAGTGTCTAAAACTTGGCCTTGTCACATTGTGCATTAGTTAGAGCCTAATATTACTCCATATGTCCCATGAAAAAATAAAAATATTTTGACTTTTAATATTATTCATTAATAAATATTTTGATGAGTTTTTTTATTTAATCAAAGAATGATCTACTGTCCTACCTTTTTCATAATATAAAAATACATAATTTAATATTAAGATTAATATTTCACAATAATTTTATATAAAATAATATTTAATCATTTCTTAACTACAATCAAAATTCATCTCAATGAATATACATAATTAAAATATTGATTTTTTTATAAAACAAGGGAGCAATTAATAGTCTCCCAACCTTTTAAATTTGGGATGTGGAGAATGCAAGAATATCCTTGCATATATTCCATATGTCCTAAAATTTATACACTATCACATATTTCGATATCTAATTAATTTAATTTAATTAAATATTTTTTATTATAAAATTATTATGAAATATTAATAACAAATTAAGTTATGAATTTTGATTTTGAGTTAATTTAAATTTTTTTTTGTTATCATTAAAGAATAAAAACGAAATAATTCAAAACATATATTGTTATAAAAATTATGGGACCAAATAATTACTCCTTCCGTCTCATATTAATCGTAGCGTTTTCATATTTGGTCACTCTAAAAAAAACACAACATTTCCTATTTTGATATTTTTTTAAATCTTATTTGTTACAATATATCAACTATTTCCTCTCAAGTAATACAGTAAACTCATTACTATCAAAAAAATATTTTTTCTTCAACAAAATCAATATTCAAATAAATTTTTTTTATTAAATCAAAATGTTTCAATAAATATAAAACGAAGGGATATTTATTTTACGAACTCCCACTATCGTAAGTTTTATTGTCAGAGGTTTACAATGACATCCAATGATAAATCAAAATACAAACAATAAACATTTATGTGGCCAATAATTCAGAGGAAATCCGTTGTCAAAGACAACATCCTACGTGGAAAAGCGAACAAAATTATTGGTCACAGTTGGTTTCCCATTTATCTTCCGTGTCATTTTATTCAAAAAGTCGGAAAAAAATAGAGAATACTTTTCAAATGAAAATACAGGGGATAAAGATAAGGTTGTCATGATTCTTCCTAATCTTAAACTTACACGTTGTCGTGGGACCCAGTGCCAAATCATAAGAGATGACAACTGTTCTCCGTAACGAACACAAATAACATAAAAACCATATTATCATATTCATGTGAATCATATCATAAAGGAGATCTGCCCATTCATAAACGATCCAATCTCAACCATCAATGGCAAATAGAGACTAGAGCTAATTTGATTACCAAGTAATGCAAGCATCAATGGCAAACATGAAACACTTGCACGACAATCGTCATCTCACGATACTTCTGTATTGAAATTGTAACAACTTCTGTATTCTCGAAATGCATACCACTATACGTTCCCTATGGTTTCGAAGCAACGAAAGGCAAATCAAACACACGTTGAGGCTATCGCCTATAAACAGCTCGTTCAAACAACAATGAGCATTAGCTGGCGCAAATTACAAATGAAACCGATTATCTACTTACATGAACCAAAATGCCAGCGAAGGAATCTCTGGTCTGGATTCAGGTGGTTTTGAATTTGCACGGCGTCCCAGTCGAGGATCTGGGCTCGAATACCTGCTGTTGTATGTCTATCAGGCGAATTCAAAGGCCAGTGCCGACATCTGAATCAAAAGGGAAACACAAAAGTGAATTTCATCATCCTTCAAACAAAAGATACCACACAGGTCATGATTCCTGAATATAGGTAGCAGAGACAACAGCAGAAACAGCAAGACCACTTAGCACGATAATGTCGGAGGGAAGAGTAACTGAGGAAAGTCATTTCTGTTCACGCCAGCACTTCACATTGCTAGCAACAATTACAGAAAATGGGGCATATCAGAAAACTTACACAGCAGCCTGGAATACCAGAAGCAACAGTCATCTTGTTGTAGCACGTTGGTCAAATGTGGAAAGCAACAATGCATCATCATGAGCGTCCATATGTTCGAAAGCAATGCACATAATCTAGAGTGTATCGTCCAGCTTCATAATTCCTTATTTACAGATGCGATATGCAGTGTAGAACAAATGGGACAGAATTATACACTAAAAGAGAACAGAACTTCACACTTCACTTTTCTCTAAATTTTTAGAGGATCAGCAATATCACCAAAATGAATTATAAAGCTCTCCGCAAGCGAAAACCATGTTGTGGCACACAATACAATACTGACGCAAAATTTGTGTTCTAGAGATAGACCGTATACATACCCATGCCTTAGGCAGTAGCCAAATCACTGTACTGCCAAGGGTTGAATTCCTTTGTTCTCACGTCTTCCACATCGATACCATCCGTATGATCAGCGGCAGCACGGTGTTGAATATACTTGCCATTGTATTGATAAATCTCCAAGTCGCCCCATGGAGTAGCAGCCACCTCCTCTGTCGCATCAAACCATCTAGGCGTGAACTTGTCACCTTTTGATTCTCTATTTCTCTTTTCCGCTCTTTGTCTCTCCTCCAAACTGTATCAAGAAAAACAAGTTTAGAAGTGAGAAAAATCATCTCACTATCTGTTAGAGTAATCTCCATTGATTATCTGTACTGTAACAACTCTTAAGTTGTTAAGTAGGACCCCACTACCCCTATATAAAGTTTAACAATCGGCCCTACCCCTTTATAAGTAGAGCTATTTTCATAGAACTTTAAAAAACACGTCCATAGAACTTGTACCGAGTCAAACGGTTGCACGGATTATTGTTGCAAATTACAGATCTCTTTCTTGGTTAGGTGTTAGCCATATCAAGAAATAGACAATCAAGTAATTAGTGAAGAAGGAGGTACTTAATAGAGCAACTTTTAGCTATATTTGTGAAGTTTAAACCTTGGGATCTTCTGATAAGAGATCCAAAAGGAATATATTTCTAACAAAGGGTGTTTCTTCTTTATGAGAGAAAGTAAAATTTTATCCACAACCTTAGGCCCGAAGCTGAAGAAAGTTTCTACCAAGTCATTCTGATCAAGGGACCAAACTCGTGAGCAAATTAATCTTGACATGATTACCAGATCAAGGAACCACAAGTTTTCCTCTCATACCTAACAAGATTAAATCCCGATCAATGTAACTTCTAAGAAATAGCAAAATTAGGAGCCTAGACAGGAAAAAAAAGGTTCTATAAGGGAGGAGCAATGACGGATAAGGTTGTAACGTTTGACATCTCGCTCACGGTACTTAAAATATAACGGATGCTGGAGGAATAAAAACAGAAAGGAAGACCTGCTCTTTTCTGCACCAGCTTTAGGCATGTCATTCATCTCAAGAGCATATCTGTCGGGACGGAGACGTGAATCCGATGCCAGCAAATTCTTAGGCGCAGTCTCAAATCTATTTATTTTGTGGGCGAAATAAGTGTACTGATATTTATCATTTTCAGGCACGGCAGCAACTCGCCACACCTGCAGATGAATGAGAACAACAGATCATTATTATTCAAGCGATGAATATCAACATCAGAAACCAATGTGCATTCTCTGCTAATTAAGAACATTATGTCCCACAAAACAAGCTCAAGAGGCAATATGAAAACTAACAAACAGGCAATGTTGTTACAAACAAAGTTAAAGAAGCAAAATATGGTTTCTTCCAAGAGTTGCACCTCTTTCAGTTCTGTGCCGGGCAGAGGCTCTCCATCCTTGTCACATGGTTGATAACTCATTGACTCATTCCATTTCCCACTCATCAACATTTTGGGTTCTTCGGCAGCATTGAACACATATCCATCCACTTCATACCGACCCGCACTGCAAGTGCACAAATTTATAGGTCATGAGCATCCGAATTTTATAGCTTCTCGGAACTTCTCCAAGCAGATAACTCAATTAAGGTTGATCTCAGTAGAGCACCAAGCAGACTTGGGTTTATCATGTCTTTCATTGTGATAATCATGTAGATAAAGGACTTCAATATTTGCCGATATTTCAGACAAATTTCAAAGTAAAATAGGAAGAACTATGAAAGATAGCAATAATACACGAACTCTGAAAACAAGAAGCTCAGTATTGACACAATAGAGAGAATGGTTAGCAAGGGAAAGGCTTAGGCACATACCCAAACCAACCACATTCTTGGAAATGTAAGACAACTTTATCTCCTGTGGTTAAATTGGTCATGATCATTTCACCAGGTGAATCAACCCAAGTCCGCCCAAATATCAGATTGTTAACCTTCGTAGGAGGAGGTACTAGGTCTAACACAACACCGTCCCTTCTGAGGGTCACACGAGTTCTGCACATGACAACAAAGAGACCGCGAACATATCATATACGTGTTCCAATAATGGATTGTAAAGAAGCAGCTCAGAACGTGTCTTACCTTCCCACTGGATAGACATCCACAGAGTTGCCTAAAAACTTGGTCTTAAGCTTTGAAGTGACATCATAAGTAAAATGCTCATTTTCAGCATGTCCGGCACTCATAGGAGGATGATGACTTACCTAAAGTTGACCAATCAAAGCTACCATTGTCAAGTGCATACACAAGAAGAAAAATTGGGAAAGCGAGGCTTGGTTCAAATAAGAACAGACACACCACAAGATTTTGCTCCAGAAAATTAAGAGAATCTAACTGCGAGAGACAACATGTAGTTCCAGCTGAAAACTTGCCACCAGATTAATTATAGGCTAATGCTTAATTGCCTCACCTGCTCTGATATAAATGTGATCCCATTATGATTCACGAACTCATAGGTCTCGCCAAGAATAGGATTAAAAGGCTTCCAGGTACGTTGATATGCATAGTACACAGATACAGCCCATGATGCTGCAAGCAAGGATAAAAAAAATATTATATTCCATACAACATTGAGGAACAAAAGAAATTCTCCATAAGCAATTAAACTCACCAGCATAAACCATTCGCAAGTAGGGATCTTCACATTTATTGGCCAAGTCCAAGAGATGGCAATATTCCATCAACTGAAACAAGGATGAAAATGATTCTGGGGTTAACTTTGAAATCGAAAACGCATGTGAACAAATGTTTCTTGCATAAGGGTGTAAAGGAATGAACCTCGGCCATTTTTTGGAGCATAGTCATTGGCTCAAATATTATGACTGGAAGAGTCACCATCGATGTTACATCAGAGCCAATATACTTCTGCATCATCTTCCAATAGCTATCTCTCTCCTGTGAGAAAAAAACCAAGATTTACCAACAGTTTAAAATTCCAAGTATTTCGGAGTCCAGATCAGTCAAGTACCCTAAAAAGCGGCTCTTAACTCTCCCAACATACAAGCAAGCAAGAATTTGGTTGTTTCATTACATGAACAAGAAGATGATCACAGTTATAAGCCAAAGAAAACCCATGACAAGTTACGGAAAGTACATCACAGACCCAGAGCATAGGCAAAAGGTACATCTGTGCCATCTACCACCAACATTATGTTTTCCTTTCGAAAAATGAGATCTCATTCAAACATTGTACAAGGATAATTTTAAAACACTCAATCATTTGAGATAGATGAAAATACAAAATATAGCTCAAACCTAGCAGAGAAGATTAAAGATGTATCGAATACAAGTACGACCCCGAAGTAGAGTAACTACAGACCTCTTGCTTCCATCTTCCTCTCCTAGCTTCCTCTTCTGCATCCTCCTGGCCACCATCTGGGCTTATAACCTCCAAATTCTCATAACCAAGCAATCTGGATGGACAGTCAGACAATAATAGAATCAATAGATCAACCAAGAATAGGCACATAAGAAACAAAAGGGGCTAGAAGATTTAATGCTCTTCTTGGCACTTGGCTACGTATAAAATATCACAATCCATTCATCACAAAATCCAGAATGTGGGGTCCTGAAACATACATTGGCCTTCTACTCAATTGGCAATAAAAGGTGGTTACAAGGATTTGGCAAGCCCTTTACGCCCCAAATACGCCTCTATCTTGAGAAGCAAGTGTTCAAATTAGCAGCATGAGCTCAAGAGATTGCCTATTCTCCAAAATCAATACTGCCCATACTCAGTAATCGCACTTAATCAACCTGAATACCAGATGAAAGCCTAATGGCCGATTATTGATGTAATATTGGACACATGTTGGCACACACCGACTAACAATAGACACCTATGCTCAAGAGATCAACTATGCTCCAAAATCAGTACTTCCAATCTTAGTAATTGCACAAAATCACCTTGAACACTGGATCACAAAAGCCTAATAGCCAATTATTAGTATTTAATATTGGACACAGGTAGGCACGCGCGACATACATCAAGGTATCTAACCTGGATTTATTCCTCCCAAAATCTACCTACCATACTACTAGTAATGGCCAAATACCCAATGATTAGAAGAATACCCAAAAATACCCAAATCAACAACAGAAGTGGTCCATCACAACATTTCCACTCATCGCCTCTATCAAATGACATACACTGCCATAACTCAAGTTCATAGATTTCACTGAATCGAGAGGATCTGAATCCTGAATCAAATATGAATCTCACAATACAATTCAAAGTTCATCACTTCCATCACAACCCACATCGCATAAACTACTAAATCCATCATCCAACAAGAATCCAACGTCACATGCTATACAAAACCCCAAATTACAGCGAAATCAGGACATGGGCAATCGACAGTTTACTAAAAAAACATTACCCATTAACAGAAGATCTCATTGCTGTGCTGAACATAGAGAAGCTAGAACTCATAGCCGCAAAAAAACCCTTAGTTTGAGCCGGCTTGTTCTTGCTAGGGCTACTCATCTTCTCCAATCTATCTACTTGCTTCGAACCCAGAAAAAATGGATCAAAATTTGAACCGAAAACAATCGATTCTAGGGTTTCGGATTGGGAATCGAATTGGGTTAGTGGTGGATTTTGAGGATTGTAATCGAGGAGTGTGGATCGATTAGTGGAGAAGAGTGCGATTTGGGGGTAGGTCGAAAATTCAATTTGGGATACAACAGCGAAGCAGCATGTTCGGGTGATTTTACTTTTTGAACTTTTGACCAATCAAACCTTAAATGTACTTTAAGCGTGTTTTTGTTTGTGACGAGACAACCTGTGATCCAAAGTTTTAAGCATATCTCAGCCTTTAATGTTTTGACATTTTGTGTGAATAGAGTTTACATTCAATTTTTGTGTGCCTCATTTGGATTTTGAATACGTATATAGTTGTAGAGGTTTTGAACTAGTAACAATAACATCTCTTTCCATTTTAATTTAATTCTGATGTTTGATTTTTTTCTCATTATTTATCATGTAAAGTATTTTTTTTTTCTTCGTTGTAATTATATAAAAAAATTATGTCATTAATATTATATTAAATATATAATTTAAATAATTATTTTACATAAAAAATATTAAATTAATCTTATTTAATCGTTTTATAATACGAGTTAAATTTTATATCATTAAGTATACACAGCCAAAATGAGTTACAAAACAAATGAATGATAGAACTATTCTATCTCCTCTGTTTAAAATTAATTGAAACTTTTTTTGGTGAGTCAAAATAAATATAATATTTTTATTTTTGATAATTTTTTATATAAAAAATATCAAATTAATCTCATTTTATATAGTACTCACTAACTTCCCTCACAATTATTACAGTAAACTCCACTATTATAAAAAAAATATTTATTCTTCATCAAAATACATACAAATTCAATACTGATATAAATTTTCGTGTCGAATCAAAACGTTTTGATTAATTCGAAACGAAAAAAAAAATACGGTTGAAACATCAAAGATGTTCCATGGACAAGTTACAATTGATAATATAATTAAATCATGATGAATTATTTCATTTCAATGATTTTGATTCAATCATGTTTTTATCAATGTGTTTTTTATAAAAATAAATAACTCAATGATAAATTATTTTCTTTATCGATCCAAGATTCATCACCTAAAAATATTTAAAAAATAATCTATTGAAATAAATCTTATGGATACGTTCTTAATAAAAAATAAAAAATTCTAAAACTTATCTAGGTATCAAATTTTGAAATCATCAGTATCGTTAGAAAAATTTCATCCCAAAGTGTCTCTGCCGAAAAAAACAAACAAATCAACCTCATTGATTCCACGTTCTCCCCTCACCCTTCGATCCCAATTCCAAAACACTAACCAATCATCGAAATCAATCGATCAATCATCGACTTCAATTCACCGCAAAGAAATCAAACCCACCAGAAAAACGAGCAATGAAGCAGAGGAAATCGGCGAAGGTGAATCAACAGGACCAAAACGGGCACTCGTCTCTCTTCAATTTCAACAAGTTGCTCGATCCCGATGCTTCCTGGGACAAGGTATCGTGATTCCTGGTACTGGGTTTTG
The DNA here is from genome assembly GCA_001925005.1 of Drosera capensis. NCBI lineage: Eukaryota > Viridiplantae > Streptophyta > Magnoliopsida > Caryophyllales > Droseraceae > Drosera > Drosera capensis. Next base: position 18,328 of record LIEC01007763.1, read on the forward strand.
CTGATTTTGAAGTGTTGTTGTTTGGATTGGTTTCGATCTAGGGTTTTGGGTTTGATTTGATGTTTAAAGATGCGGATTTGATGTTTAAAGATGCGGATTTGATGTATGATTTGATGACCCAGTTGAGAATTTGGTGATATTAAGGTGAAAATCGTGATGGGTCGGTTTCCGATTCGAGTATTTTGGCCTCACAAGTACTGGGTTTGGAATGATTCTATGTGCTTATTTGTTTGTGGATGATTGATTTGGGTGTTTGTGTAAGTTGTTAAGAGATTGGAGGATTGTGTTATTCATCGGGGACTCCGGCGCTGCTGTTATGTGTGATTTCAGGATCAACTAGGAGATGTTCTACATTGGATTCGACAGGCGGTTGCTCTTGCATGCGGATTGTTGTGGGGTGCGATTCCGTTGGTCGGAGGCGTTTGGTTATTCGTGTGAGTTGAACTTTACATTCTCGTATTATTTTGTGTATTGATATTTTGCTCATTATGAAGTGTTGCCTATTGATATGTTGATACGCTTTCCTGCTTACTTGCTATGTATTGTTGGAGCTTGTGGTCCTATATGGATAATTGGATCTGTTGCTTATGTTTGCAGAGCAGGGTTTTTTATGCCTATGCCCTTGAGATAGATGAACGCTATCGGTTACCCGAAAAGCATTTTTTGCATAGGTGCCTGGATGTTTTAATCGAATGCTAGTTAGATGATAGCTAGGATTGCTCTGTGATTTGTGATGGCAATGTGGTTTGTCTGTCTAGTATTGAATGAAAAAAAATTTGACCATCATATATTGACTGAACACTAAGATACGGAGTACTACATATTTTCTAGGTATTATGTGAAAGCATGCATTGATTCTTGCATGCGGGATTCTGGATGCAGTTTCCTTGCGATATCCACTGCTATCGTGTACGGTTATTATGCTATGATATTGAAGATCGATGAAGAGGAATTCGGTGGACACGGGGCTCTTCTTCAGGAGGGACTCTTTGCCTCCATTACACTCTTCTTGGTACACCTGCTTCCGTCTGCTGTTATGCGTGCTACGGTTGTGCTTTTGCATACTTTTCTGGTCTGTCAATGATTAAATAACTGTGGTTTTTTTCTGTTTGTACAGCTAGCATGGATCTTAGTATACAGTTTGGTGCACTTTTGATCCAGAGGTTTCGATAGCACGACTCAAGAGTACTTTACTGAGGTCGATATTGACTTTGACGGAAGACACCCGTTTCTGTTTGATGTTTTTGACATTGTTCAGGAGAGTAATTGGTTTCAATATAAGTGAAGCACAAAAAAATTGATTGTTTTGCTTTTGTTAGCATGTTAGTAGTGTGATAGATTGTTTATCAGTATCAACAGAAATCATTTGTATTTATCTTCATGGGAAGCTTTACATCATCAATCTGCATGGGAACTGCGGCTCATTCATCAGTATAACAGCATTTCTTGTAACGTGCAACAATCTGATCGATGACCAGTTTCTCATTGGTTCGCAAAAACAATAGACTCGATATAATAAAGGTCCTGGGGATTATAGCAGCAGATCCTACTGTATATATCAGGATTGGCGAGAACACAACACAAACTCATAACACCACCAGGAAAGCTCAAGCATTCCAAACCTGTCATTCATTAGTAGAAAATACCAAAACCATAAAGCAAATAATCTCAGCAGCTCTTAACCAAAATCTTGCAGACTCCACCAACTAACAGTCTTGTCCTAATGTTGCACGATATGAAAGGATCTACACAACCTAGATCGTCCGCCAACGGTATCAGTAAGAGAAATCCGGTAGCAGACAATGGATCATAATCTCGATACCAATAAGAGATTGATACTAACTTGGCATGGAGTATCGATGCTGAACCTTCATGGCAACTGCTGGCTCATGCATGGTTCCAATCAATTTTAATCCAACTAATCCCATTGCCAGATGATGTGGATCAGATGCCATCCTAAAGTCCCATGTATGTCTTGCCATTGCCATTCATTCTTCGGACTCCGTGCTCCATATATTGTCACTCGATTCTTGCTTGTTGTGCATAACTCGAAGTTTTTTGTAGTATCGAGGGGCATCACGGAGGCCTCACTAGTAGGGACTCGTCAGGAGTGTTTCTCCATGGCATAGCCACCAGGCCCGGTGCACTTGATATTTAAGAAAAACGTTATGCTATCGAGGTCAGCTTCAAGGTCGAGTTCTTCCCATTTAAAGCGGCTATTATGCAAGAAATGAGACGATTTATCGAAATCCTCCTCATCTTGCTTTTCCCATATCATGTCTGTTATTGTATCTCCTGTGATCAATCGATATACTTTAAAATCTTCAGCAAAATTCTTGGCAAAATGCAACATCAGGATCTTCCCTTGGCGTTCCACAAAGTAAAAGCATCCAATTTCAAAAATTTGCTCCTCGATTGTACTTGCATCACCACACCAAATCCTCATCGTGTCGACATTTATAAACACAACGCACGCTTTATTACTAAAATAATACAATGTCGATCCAACCATCATCGTGTAAACAATCAAATGTCGACGTTTATATCGTAACAAGCCCACACGCAACACTTTCCAGGCTCCATCGCCACGACATGCTACTCTTATCGTGCAGGATAAAAAAAATCGAAAAACAACTAATACAATCATAATAAATATTCGGATAAGTTATCGTATACCTCTGGAGTGCACTACCCCCTCACAGTATCCGCTTGGCGGAGACAAATGCTCATTATATGCCGGAAGAGACAACCAAAACACGATCCGCTTGGCTCTTGTTCGAGTACTTCGGAGAAAATTATCAAACCTTTGATTATGAATTGAGTTATCGAGATTAATTCTTGACGGTATTAAATTTGACATAACTAATTGATCAAAAGTTATAAAAATTCGAACAATCATATCCATAATCTCATCATCATCCCAATTAAATATAAATTTTAATATCTTAAATTTAACCTAAAATATTTGGATCAAATGGATAAATATAATCATCATATATATGAAATATTTCACAATGAAATATAAAAAATCCTTCAAAATTTAATACTTCAAAAAATCATCATTAAATAATTATAAATAATCTTATCTATCAGGATATTATATTAAATTAGTTCACAACATGATAATTTTTTAATTCTCATACATTAATGCAGATGGACGATTTTCTATTTTATTTTATAAGTCGTGTTTTACACTAAATTTTTTTATTTTTATCTTTTAATTCAATCTAATAATCGAGATTGAAGACTAATATAAACAACACAGGCAGATCGTAATACTTAAATCAATTTATCAAAAAAAATAAAAAAACAAATTATCAAGTTCAATATACAATAATCTATATACCTATATATGTAAATTTTTTAATACTAATATTATTTTAATTATATTATATTTATTCATTCGTGCATCGCACGGGTCAGTAGTCTAGTACATTTTGTGAATTTGAATATATAACAAGTGTGTCATCCGTGCGATGCACGTGAAATATCGTAATCTTATAGAAATAATTAATTATTTATAAATTGGTCGTTTATGGGATTATTTATTTTGATATCATCATTTTTTTGGTTACGTATATATCATCATAGATTTTTTTAGTAATTATTAAGATTTTATAGAGAATATTTGAGAGATTTTTGAAATATATACAATTCATGATATTTTTCTATTTAATCTTGTTATAAAAAATTTTCACATAAGAATTAAGTTATCTTTAATCACATAATGAATTTTGTATCTTTAATTTTTATCAATCGATGGTCAAATCCATGAATTAACTTGATAATACGAAATGAATATATAACAAATATGAAGAAAAAAATGAATGATTCTTTCTCTTTTTTTAACGAATTTTTAAATATTATAATGTGAAAAATTCTTTCTTTTTTTATCCAATATCAATTATGTGCAGGGGACAACATAGATGTAAAATGAATACAAAATAATTTTTAAATTATTTAGATATTTCATTTATGTTTGATAATATTGTCAAATATTTTCATAAAAGTTGTTTTGAGAAAACAATATGAATGTATATATGTTCTATAATATAATTTGAATAAAATTATCATTATATTTATTCTATTTTTTAGTGATATAATTATGATTATCCAATTAATTATATCACACCATGAATCAGATCAAGTTATTATAATACGTGATATAATAATTTTTTTTCTTTTTGGAAAAAAGTCTTAGTTTTTTGTAGTTAAATATTTTCAATTATATCATTTTCTCGTAATAATTTACACTAACGATAAAAATATTTATACATATACTCTTTTGACATGACAGGGTTAATAATATCTATGAACTACAAAAGAAAAAATATGAAAAGTTTTTTTTTCTTTTTTTATAATCATTAACGTTTATTATTAAATATATTGATGGTGAAATTATTATTGAACCTGCTTAATGATAATTAAATCGATTGATTTATATAGATATTAATATCGGATGATATACCGTGGTTTCCCATAGCATGACATACCGTGACATATCATTACAAGTACTCTAAATTTAGAATATATATTGATAGATAGTTGGTTATCTGCATTGTGACTATTGCTAATAACTTTTTACCGAAAATAGTCATGGGAAATTTACAATTTTGGTATTACGACTGACAATTTATTATACGTTGTTGATATTGAAGGTTTGAAATTTGGTTCCAGTGACCCTGGGGTCTGACTCCGTCCCTGACACTTCCCCAATAAGATAACATTTTATCAAGAGAAAGAACTTATTCACCTGAATTGAAATGGAAAATGACAATCGACATGGAATGATATATGCAACATGGGGAAAAAAAAAAGGAAATTTATAACAGTTAGTCACACTAAAGCATTTTCTTAGCTCTATAATTATGTAATCTAACAGCCAGTGGAATACCGAAAGTCCAGAAGCGAAATGCTGAACCGCTTCGGAATCGTCAAAGATCACATAAAGTATGATTATAGACCATTAATTGTTTTTATCATATAATTTATGATTATGATCAGCAGTATACATGCGTTGAAGCAAGAACCGTAATTAGAAGTCACATATAAGAAAACCCAAACTATGCTGGACTCTTCACATGTTGATATTATAAAATCAAAAAAAGAATTCGGAAATTGAGATAATAGCCATTGTAACATAAAAAATCTGTCTAATACTGCATATCCTATAGCATAAAAAATCAAGGGTTGTCTACTTGTCAATCCTCGATCCTCTTTCAAAATATGATCATTGTACAAAAAAGCTGCAAATGAGAGGAAGGAGATGGTAGAAAAAGCAATCCCTTCCCTTCACTTATTGTGACACACCATGAAGTCGACTATAACCAAAAAAGAGAATTTGTTTGTGTGCTGAAGTTGAGTTACAGCAGGAAAGCCATTATAAATTGTGCATAATGGTTGCTTCCAAACATCTTTTTATATACTGAAGTTAAATCAGCTTTAATTCAACTCAAGTTTTAACGTACTGCTTGCATGTGGTTCTGATTATATTTTGAATGTGATAGACATATCAGAAATATGATGCATCTAGTCTAAGATCTTGAAATAATGATGTTCGAGTAATAGAGATGGAGAAAGAAACAAGTCCGAAAGAAAATTATTGACAAAAAATAACTCATATATATATATATATCCACAATAGTCAATCTTAGAACGAAAATCATCATATTGAAGAATCAAATTGCAGTATTACATCAACTTGAATGATTAAAATAAAATCTTACTACTTCATCCACAAATACTACATGTGATCTTCTTGCTTCTGTCTTGTTAGGACTTTGAAGCACTTTCCCACATTCTTGTTACACGGATTTTCAAAATGTCTTGATGACGAGAATTGCGATGCAAGCCTACAAGTTCGATCGTGGTTCAGGTTTGCTTCGTCGGAGAAGAGAGATTCACTATGATGCAATCTTGATATCGTCGAGGCACTCACGGTTCGATGAGGATGGTCAGATGTCGTGGATGAAATTATATTTTGTAGGTGTTTTTTTTTAAATTGTTTATAATCTTTATGCTAAGAATTACTTATATTTTTTTCTATTATAAACATCCTAATTTATTCTTAATATAAAATTTTTCATTTGAAAAAATTGATGACATCCATATCTTAATGATGTCATCTATATATCTTGACGTCCCAATTAAATTTTTGTGTATTTATATGTATAGTAATAGATTTGATAACTACTTCAATCGAAATTATGATGCTTATAAGTTCGAGTATCATCTCAACCTAATTACTACAACATGTGTGTTTACTATGTTCAAAGTTGGTTACACGTTCATGTGGAGGATAATTTTGTTGGACGAACCATAATACTACCATTAGCTTTTCTTTTTTGGGGTTACGAAGGATGTCATTTTTCATTATCAACTCCATAGAGACCCTCCCAATACTCACAATAACTTTCAAGTCCTTTTCCCAAACCGTCTCCCCTTCACTCACAATGTCGACCTTCTCCGCCGCCGGCGCCCACCTCCTTTTCATCCCTCTCCGCCCCAACAACAACCACCACAATCACCGCCACCGCCAATCCATTCTCCCCATCACATCCGTCAGCTCTCCCCTAAACCCTAAGCCTAACCCTAAAATTAAACCTAAACCCTCTCATCGCCTCTCATCCTCCTCCATTCCCCCCTCTCCCTCTCCCTCTCCCTCCCCCAATCTCAAATCCGCCGCCTTCTCCGCCTCCTCCGCCCTCCTCTTCCTCTTTGGAAACGGAATCGATGGCGGTGGCGGTGGTGGAGGAGGAGGGGGAAGCGGAGGTGGAGGCGGCGGAGGAGGACGGGGAGGGTTTTGGAGGTGGATTTTTACTCCGATGGCGTTAGCCGAGGAATCGAAGGAGAAATCGAAGGCGGATTCGGGGTGGGATAAGCACGAATTGCCGCCGAACTTCAAGATACTGGTGTACAAGTTGAGCGGGTTTAAGAGGTATAAGGTTTCGGATATTGTTTTCATTGAGGAGAAGGGAAAGGAGAGGCTAGGGTTGAACGATTCGTTTTTGGAAATGGTGACGCTGAGACCGGGAGGGGTGTATGCGGGGACGCAGCTCGTGGAGGAGGTGGAGAGCTTGGCGGCTTGCGGGATGTTTGAGAAGATTGATTTGGATGTGAGGACGAATGTGGATGGGACGATCGGGTTGGAGTTTAAGTTCAAGGAGAGTACATGGATGGCGATGAAGAAGTTTAGTTGTATCAATGTGGGCTTGATGAAGCAGCCGGAGACGATCGGGATTGACGAGGATGCGACGGAGGATGAGAGGAGGGAGTATTATACCAAGTTGCAGAGGCAGTATGATGATAGAGTGAGGAGAGCTAGAGGGTGTTTGTTGCCCAGTGAGGTTGAGGACGAGGTTGTTCTAATGTGTAGGGGGAAGTTGACGGCTAGGATGCTGCAGAAGGCGAGGGATAGGGTTCAGAAGTGGTATCATGATAATGGGTATGCGTGCGCCCAAGTTGTGAATTTTGGAAACTTGAATACGAACGATGTTGTTTGTGAGGTCGCTGAAGGGGATATTACGAAGATGGAAATTCAGTTTCTGGATAAGATCGGGAATCTTGTTGAAGGTGTCACGGATTTGAATCTGGTTCGTAAGGAGATTCCTAAATCGGTAAGTTTTATCCGAGAGGATTTATTGCCTGCCTATAATAAAGCAGTAATTATGGATTCACTTTGTATGTTGCTTACTGATTTGCTTGATTTGCAGCTAGCCAAGCGTAGAGTCTTCAACATAGAAACAGGCAAACAAGCTCTTAGAAATCTAAATTCATTGGGCTTGTTCTCAAACATTGAAGTGAATCCACGTCCCGATGAGAAGAAAGAGGGAGGAATTGTGGTTGAGATCAAGCTCAAGGAACTGGATCAGAAATCAGCTGAAGTTAGCACCGAGTGGAGTATCGTTCAAGGCCGTTATGGAATTCCGACACTGGTGGGATGATCTTCTTCCATCTTCTATGTGTAGCTTTCATATTTTATATGGGTTACCATGTTATGAACGCCTTGGTGCTTGATAGTTTGCCTTATTGATTTCAGGCGTCAATCCAACCAGGTGGAAGTGTCACCTTTGAACACCGGAATATCAAAGGGCTCAATCGTTCACTTCTTGGCTCAATAAGCACCAGCAATTTCTTCAATCCTCAGGTACTTTTGCTAAAGACTCTCTCACTCTTGACTCTAGAATGTGATATTCTTTGGGTGTCCTGAACCATCTTGTTTCTTGTTTTGTTTGCTGTATAGACCAGCTGAGATGATAGAGTGCGCTGAGCCTGAGCATTATGTGTTATTGCTATCAAAACATCAACCAAGTTGATCTCTTTGCTACTAACTTTGACGGATTTATGTTTCTTGATGATATGTTCCAGGATGATCTTTCTTTTAAATTTGAGTATCTGCATCCCTATCTGTTTGGACTTGATGACCCCCTCAACCAAACCCTCCGTGTGAACTGCTTCAACAGCCAGAAGATGAGTCCCGTTTTTACTGGTGGACCAGGAGTGGATGAAATCCCCCCTGTACTAGTGGATAGATCCGGGATCAAAGCTAACGTTACTGAGGTAGACTATGCTGAATCACTTTTGAGTAAAATTTTCTTGTGGTGCCTGATTGTGTGGAATTCTAAGTTCTCATCCTTGCTATTCCTATTCAGAATTTCACCCGCCAAAGCAAATTCACTTATGGGCTTGTGATGGAAGAGATCACAACACGTGATAGTACCAGCCAAATTGCAGCACAAGGACCAAGGGTCTTGCCTAATGGACAAATGAGCGGTGATGGCCCTCCTACTACCTTAAGTGGCACCGGAGTTGATAGAATGGTGTTTGCTCAAGCGAACATCACACGTGACAATACAAAGTTTGTGAATGGAGCCATAGTTGGTGAGAGGAATGTGTTTCAGGTGATCTAGCACTTTCCTCGGTTTATTTCTGGATCTGTCAATGAATTTGACCCCTTTTTTGGTCTGTGTTCTCTTTCACAATTTGGAGTTCTATGAGTGTTTTGCTATGGTGCTAAGTCTTGTCCTTTCTTGTAGTACCTGCGTTCTCTATGCACTTATCACTAAAAATATGGATCAATTTGTATTTGGCATTAATATTGTAGATTTGTTTTTCAAAAGTTCTGAGACATTATGCTTTTGCCATGACTAAATTGAAATAGCAAGTTTTTGTCCCAAAAAAGAAAAAATGTTGCTTGTGGTGCTTTTATTTTTATTGTGACATGACGTGGGCTAGGTTATGAAAATGAGTTGTAATGTTCAAGCAGGATGGCATAAGGTGTGACACTTCACATTTTACTCAACCTGCCTTTGGGTATTTTATCAGTTCAGATTGTTCATTTCGCGAGAGAGACTCTGCAGTTTGAAGATTATCAGGGAGATAATCTGTTTCCCTCCAACAGTCTACCTAAAAAAGATAAAAATTGAAAGTTTCATGATCGGTGTTTTTTTCTCTTTAATTTCATGTTAATGATCAGTGTGTTGAAAGCTGTAGTATGGTATATTTGTACCAGAGACATGATACTATGCTCTCCTGTCTGCATCACTGAGCCCTAACAGATCTAAATCTTTGTGTCTTCCATCAGATCTCTGCAGGGTTTTCACTAACCTGTTCCTTTTTATATGCTTGTAGTTTGACCAGGGCCTTGGGATTGGCAGTAAGTTCCCCTTCTTCAATCGCCATCAACTGACAGTGACCAAGTTCATCCAGCTGAGTGAAGTAGATGAAAATGCTGGTAAACCTCCTCCTGTTCTTGTCCTTCATGGTCACTATGGGGGTTGTATCGGTGATCTTCCCAGTTATGATGCATTTGTTCTTGGCGGGCCTTATTCCGTGAGGGGTTACAACATGGGAGAGTTGGGTGCAGCTCGAAACATTCTCGAGGTAAGAATGACCTATTCTTGATATCTCCTCGTCTACTATTTGATTTGATGGCCATGTTTTGAGTGCCTTGGATACTCTAGCCTGCAATTTAACGAGCAAGATTTTCACCTTTAAGCATGTCATATTGTAAAATATGGCAAGTCTTGACTCTGACCAATACTCCGCAGAACAGACACAGTCGTTTTCTCTTTTGTGTGTCTTAATCCTTTCGTAGAAGGGCAGGAATGTTGGGAGCTATCGTGTGAAGTCATATGTGCTATGCTACCTAGTCGAAATTTGGAGTTGTGGTTTTCTCTCTTGTGTGTCTTAATCGTTTCGTAGAAGGGCGGGAATGTTGGGAGCTATCGAGTGAAGTCATATGTGCTATGCTACCTAGTCGAAATTTGGAGTTGTGGTTTTCTCTCACAGATGATATTATGTGACAAAGATCCAAATGTAGTCCAGGTTGAAATCTTTAGCTATGCATGTAGGATGATGAATGGTGAAGTTATTGCTGTTTTCTTTTTATGGAGCAAGGTGCTAGATAAGTCCTTGCCTCTTAGCAGAGTGCCAGATTTGATCTCAGCGATGCACTCTCTATTCTATCTCAATGGGGAGTGATTTTTGTTCCTCTTTCAATCCGCAGGTTGCAGCTGAAATACGGGTCCCTGTGAGGAACACTCATGTTTATGGTTTTGTCGAGCATGGAAATGATCTTGGAAGCTCCAAAGAAGTGAAGGGAAATCCTACCGAAGTTTACAGGCGACTAGGTCATGGGTCTTCCTACGGTGTTGGTGTCAAGCTAGGACTTGTCCGAGCTGAGTACGCGGTTGATCACAACTCAGGAACCGGTGCAGTATTCTTCCGTTTCGGAGAGAGATTTTGATCCTAGGCTACCATTCCTCTTCGTAGCTTTCTTAGTTAACGCATTCCGGGAAATTTGTGGTCAGTGGAGGTTATGTGCCTCGTAAGATTTGGTGTGCTATTTTAGACGGCAAGGCTTCATCCTGCCTTCGTTGCAGGTTTTGTTGGGAGGATTTGCATAGGTCTTGTTAGTTTATTCTCTTTCAGGCTCTTTTCTTAACGGGTATCTACTATATGTCGCTTGTGTGATTTAAATCTTGTTTTCGTAGTCATATCTTGAGTAGCATATATTTGCCCTCATTTAAGTAGTACGTCTGTAATCAGAGCCGATATTTGTATGAAGCATCTCATAGTCTTCTTGGAAACGTCGATCAGTTTCAGAAAATCGAAGGATTTGCGAAGACGAGTGAGAGGAAGGGAAACTCTCGTGTGTGCAATTCGCAATGGGAGTTGGTATGTCAAATGTGCTACCCAGCATGTATCGACATGATGCTGTGACAAATTGCGAAGGATGACTATTTCACATATATGCAGAATACGTGTAATCAACAGGAGATGACTTAAACACACTCGACTATTAAGTCGCAATAGATCAATAATGATGGTAGAAGAAAATACCAGTGTTAACATGACGACAAATACGTCTTCTTAGTTCCTTCTAATTGCTGGAACGAAACAACAGCTGCTTTAGTGCATGACACGAATCCAAATCCAAAATATATACTATTACTAAGATACAATGTACTTTGATCAGATGGAAGACACGCATACAGGAGCTTTTCTTTGATGTGAGACAAACATCATCCATCGAACATTCGGTGGACTTGAAACGCAAAGATGCACACAGACTCTACCAATGCGATAACCCAGTCGCTTGCATTCAACAGCATCTTTGGGTTCGGCAGCATCGCATAGTCCTTTTCATATGTCTGTCAGATCCAAGATCAGCCTCTTAGAATGAAATAGCACAACTCCATACAGTTTCTTCAATGAACTCGACCAATGTACCTGCAGAAAAATATTAAAAGAAAGAATATGCAACTAGAACAACAGCACACCAAGTATTAATCATCAAGGCATTGCTAAGTTCACAGCCAAGCTTCAAATACAACATATGATAGAACCAGATTATATCCAGTGAATAAATACTTATATTCAAGCTGATAGGTAGACGTAAGGAAACAACCAGGACCAGAAGCTGTGGAAACATAATAAGCAAATTAAAACAGGATGCCATCAGATCGATCTTGGCACTAATGCGTATAAGTGAACATTCATTCCGAAACAAAGGAGACATTGCAAAGTAAAGAACATGAATTTGATTAAGACACAAATAATACCCCTAGAGCTATTATTATTAGTCCGAACACAGATGTGACTGCAAACACGTCCGATTTCACCTATCCTATATTCAGCATAAGTGAGATTATTTAACGGTACAAATAAATAATACTCCTCTTCGTACCATAAGTTTGAGGTTTTAACTCTTTTGCTAGGACAAGTACATTGCCCAAAGTGATCATAAACCAACACATTACCTTTCCTCCGCATTCGCAGCTTAAATCGTGAATCAAGAATATCACTCCAAAACAAACACAACCTACAACCCGTTCAAAATAACAAATCATCACTATCATCTCTTGACACACAACAACGACATCAAACATCCACAACTAATCGCAGATCAACGGACAACTCAACATCTCCAAAGGCGAAGTTACCTTTCGCCAATCACTTCTCATTGGAACCAACACGATGGTATCCATTCCACGCATTCTGCTGCATCACACCATACTGATGATGATACTGCTGCAACTGCTGTTGCTGCTGCCCCCCACCATATCCTCCCATTCCCATCATCATCGGTATCATCATCCCCGTCACATTCCCATGCCCCATTCCACCACCACCACCCCTCTGACTACTACTTCCCTCCTCCTGTTGATCCCCACCCTCGCTCGTCCTCCTAGGCGACAATCCCTGCATTCGCTTCAAATAAAGGCGATACTTCTGCAAATGACTCGCCACATTCTCCCTCGTCAGTCCTTCCACGTTCATCATCTGCATTATCGTCTTTGGAACCGTGTTCTTTATCCCTATATGTCCCACCACATCGACAAATCTCTTGTGCAGCTGCGGCGTCCACACCAACCTCCTCCCCCTCCTCCCCCCCTGCTCCTCCTCCTCATCCTCCTCGACCACCACCACACCCTTCTCCCATCTCTCATCTTCAATCTCCTCCACATCATCGTCGTCGTCCTTTTTGTCCACGTTATTGAAATTGGGAAAATTTGAATTAGGGTTAGGGTTTCGGTTTGCGGTGTTTTGGAGATTGAGGAGGGTGGAATGGGAGGCGCGATTGAGGTCGGCGGCGGAGCGGGAGGGTTCAGGGGAGATGTTGAAGGCGGCGGCGAGGGTTTGGGAGATCAGGGAGTGAGAGAGAGGCGTGAGGTCGGAGGTCGACGGGAGCCCGAGCTCCCATTCCATCGAAATCTGGCCGTCGTCTCCGGCGGCGGCGGATCCCGGCGATGGTGAACCGGGGGTTTGGGACATTTTCGGGGCGAACCGGTTTGGGTTTGGGGGCCGGTTCGGTTTGATGGAAAGGGAGGGGATATTGCGTCGACGTGGAGATATTTGAGGAGATATTATGTGATCTTTATGGGACGTGTGAGTGGTAACATGGCGGGCTGAATTGACGGGTTTACCCTTGTGGGGGAAGTTGGAGGTTGAAGAGAAAACAGTGATGAGGGGTAGAAGTGTTTTCGTGATGGGGTTTGAGGAGTTGGCTTTCGATGGAGGTGAGAGGGTGCGAGATAGTGGACAACTGGAACGACATATTTTGGGGTGTGATCAGTCTTTAATAAACAATTAAAATTAAAATAATATTAATTAAAGATTAAAGATTAAAATATTATTTTTTTAGTTTTATTTTTTATCGTTTAATCTAAATAATTTATTTTTTATTAGATATATTATATTATAATACATATTTTCTTTTTCATCATAGAAATATACTCATAATCTATATCAATATATAATGCTATAATTATTCTGTTTTGTGGTTGACGAATTGGGTCTAATGGGCTTTTAAGGTTATAGATTTTTAATGATTAATATGTGAAAGAATATGATTTGTTAATTATTAATGTGTAATTGGATTTCTAATACTTAATGTGTGTATTTAGAATAATTATATTTTTTCTATTAATAAATTGGGAGTAATGAGTTTATCATGATTATGAACATATAAAGGTTAATATTCCCTATATTCCATAATATATCCAATATTATATAATAATCATACTATTCATTTTTTATGCGTTATTTTTTATATGTAAATGATATAATATAATTTTATTTTGTCTCAGAGTTATAGTTTGCATATTTT